>JACEIK010006321.1:13651-93040 GCA_018107945.1 Datura stramonium | reverse complement strand
AGAGATAAGGCCCAGCAGACAGTCGTGGGCTCTTAATATAATTCCAAGTAAGGCCACAAGGTTCGGATATTGACCCCATGTTGTAAGAGTGGCGAAATTTAAAACAGAAGACCATAACTAAAGTGTATATGTTTGTTACTTCCAGAATGGGATGAGAGTCCAATGAAATGATAAGAGAGGGCAGGAGGTATTATTAGACCGTAGAAGCGGTATATCATGTACTGTATGAAATTCAGCAAAGCATGTTAGAGATTACGTATCACTACAGAATTCAGTATGTATTGTACGTAGTTATTGATATATATATGTACAGATAACAAATATGCTGTGAGCAGTTGCCAATAGGGTTAGAATCCTCAGACTCTGATTAGTGCTAGGAAGTATATACAGATTGTACAGCAGGACCCCTCGTCAAGAAAAGAGAGTATGAAAGTGTGATCACGTATAAAGCCATAGAAACTTTCTCGGTTCTCGGTTTATTGAGTTAATGGACTTATATGTTTGTTGCCAGATCTAGGCTTCAAAAGCTTACAAGAGTTAGTAACCTGAATCAGGTGGCTAGATGATAGGGCAGTTACACGGTCTAACGACCATCTGGTGCCTGCATGAGGAAGCATCACCTAAAAGATGATAACATTATCGCATGCGAGAACCAGAATTACGGCTGAATAGGCATCACATCGAAGGTTAGCAATACAAGAACTATTTTTTCCACTATGTTAAGTGGTCGTACATCATTTTCCCAGCCTTGTAGGTGAGAGTCGGCCTTAGTCAGCCTACTTAGGTTATTATGTGGGTGACCACACCAGGGTTAGCCAGCCCCGTGCGAGTCGAGACAAACCCGTAGGTACCCAAGAAAGGGTCCACATCGGTAGTCAGTGACAGGCTAGTACTTCAGCTGGTTTTTGTAAGATATTCAGATATGGAGCTTCTTAAGGCCAGTCTTTTACAGGATGGCTCATAAGACAAGAATTTCTCAAAATAGTAGTATAAATCCAAAGGGATACGCACAAGGCGTAAGAAATTGGTAAGTACTCTGCTAGCCGGTGTTTACTAAGACAAAGAGATCAGTAGACTCCCCGTGAAGATCCAAAGATTGATCGCCTGAGAGTAAGGCCGATTAAGCCCAACTTTATAGTTGTTCAAAGTAGAGTAACAAAGAAGTTAGATGCCCACAACCCGCAGTTATGCATGAGCCACAAATGCTAGAGTAGGACATTTAGGGCATTGTAAGACTCACGCAACATTCGGTCATTCAACCCGGCTATTCGGTTATTCAAGGTTGTACGGCCGAGATTATTAGAGATCATGATCAATATCAAGGATCCTATGATCGAATAAAGGCACAAGGTGCGCAGACGGTCTGAATTCGAGGTTATCCCAACATTAAATAGCCTTGGCACGCGGCCAAAAAGGCTAGAAAAGCTCTAGCTATCTTTGGTAGATTACCTGTCGGTTTCTCCGGCATAATAAGCCAGTATGACCGCCAATTATATGTCAAGTTCTCTAAATATGAATATTTTGTATCAATCAAGAAGAGACAATTTAGTAACAAACGCCCTTAGCCATAAATATATGGGGAGTTTGGCGTAATTGCAGCCCGAACAGTGGAAATTATCTAGAGAAATACACAATTAGTCAATTTAGACGTTAAATTAACAGAAATGAAGAAGGACAACAGAGCGGTAATTTAGAACACTGTCGTGTCGTCATTAGTTGTGGAGGTAAAGAGCGACAGCTGCATGAGGACCACGATGCTGGTCGGCTTAAGGGCCCGAGAATTCAGCGAGGAAAAGTGCAGTTTTCAGATAGCTGAGGATGGAAGTGCTGCGATGTAAGGTTGCCTCTGTGTTCTAGATATTTCAGGCCTTCGCCAGCAGATTATGAATAGCGTACACATTACACCGCTGTTCTCTCCACCCCGGTGCAACAAAAAATGTACCATGATATCAAGGAGAACTACTGGTGGCCAGGTATAAAAGAAATTGCCAATTTGTAGCCCGGTGTCCTAACTGCCAACGGAGTAAGCGGAACACCAGAAGCAAGTGGGTTAACTCAGGACATAGTTGTGCCTCTCTGGAAATGGGAAGCAGTGAATATGGATTTTGTGGCAGGATTACCCGTACCAGACATAGACATGATTCTATATGGGTGATAGTTGACAGGTTAACAAAATCGGCTCATTTCTACTTCGAGGTAAAAGCTAATTTCTCGGCCGAAGATTATGCCGAATTGTATATCCGACAAATAGTTAGATTACACGGAGTGCCAGTATCTATTATTTCAGGCAGAGGAGCACAGTTTACAGCTAGATTTTCCTGATCATTTTAGAGAGGTGCAGGAACGCCGAGATTGAGCCCAGGCACAACATTCCACCCTCAAGAGTTGAAAGGCTGAACCGCACGATTCGGACATCGAGGACATGCTACGAGCGTGTGTGCTAGATTTGGAGGTAGCTGCGATGAGTATTTGCCATAAATTGGGTTTGCTTACAGCGTAATATCACTCAGCTATCCAGGATAGCGCCCTTTGAAACGTTTTATGGGCGAAAATGCAGATCGCCCAGTTGGCTGGTTTGAAGTGGGAGAGTCCGCATTGATTGGGCCCTTACATCATTCAACGGTCAGAGGAAAAGGTGAAACATCAGAGAATGCCTACTGACTGCACAGAGCCCCGAAATCGTATGCCAATGTACGAGCGTGAGAGACTTGGAATTTGATGTAAACAGCTGGGTATTTCTAAAAGTATCTCCGATGAAAGGGTGATGAGATTTGGCAAGAAGGGTAAGCTCAGGCCGAGATTTGTTGGGCCTTATCAGTTTCGTCGAAGGATAGGCCAAGTGGCATATGAGTTGAACTTGCCTCGATTAGAATTTGTTCATCCCAGGTCTTTCATGTATCTATGCTAAGAAATGAATAGGAGACCCATCAAGAGCGAGTCCCAGAGTCCAGGATATTCAAGTTACTGAAGAGCTGGCCTACGAAGAGGTTCCAATAGCTATCTTAGACAGGCAGATTCGTAGATTGAGGGCAAAGATATTGCGTCTGCCAAAGTGCGTGGCGTAACGAGGAACCGAGAGGAGATGACTTGGGAGGTGGAGGGAAGATATGAAAACCAGATATCCTCACTTGTTCCAGCCTAGCCGGAAGCGTGAGTATGTTAGTATTGTTATCTCATGCTGCCCCCAGTATATGTATAAATGAGAAGATTGATTTTAATGTCGTATGAATACTATAGTATTGTGTGGAGTACACATGTTGGACTTTTCTGCATTTCGGGTTTTGGGATAGTCCATATTACAGGGGAAACTCTGCCGAAATTTTCCTAAAAATAAGTTGAGTAAGTTGAGAAGTCCTAAAGATAGAAGTTTACATTCGAGGACAAATGTTCTTAAGGGGGGGGGAGAATGTTACACCCAGTAAAATTTCCAACACATAGATGGCCTATTCACGTGTTGTTTAAGCGTATTTGAAAGCCATACATGTAGAAAAAGGCCCGGAAAGACCGAATGAAACCTTCCGAACCATCGCGGAAGGAGCGGGGCAGAGCCCCTCGCGATGGCAACGTAATCGCGGAGGGGAGCCTCGGCGTTGGCTCCTGACGTTATTTTGTCCAGTCCCAAGTATATAAAGCCTCCAACTTCGGTTTAAGTCATTAACAATCAGAAATTTCCATAAAAACGCGAGAAAACCGAGGGTACGTGAGATTTGATAAGTTATCGTTCGATTATGCCGTGAAAGCATGAATCAAATTCAAATTAACCTCAGATACCGAGGTATTTAGCAGCTTAGGGAGCATTCCTATAGATTTAGTTTCGCGAAATTCGGCGAGACAAACCGTGCTACCGGGCTAAGGTAAGTGGAATTGCTCTAAATTATTGTCAATGTGCTCCTAGCCTTAAAGTGAATATTTCTCCCTTACGGCTTTAGAGTAACATGTTTTCGACCGTCTTTTGATAAGCTAAGTTTGGGCTACTAAATATATCAAAAGTGACGTTTTCTTCGAGAATATTAGTGTATTTAGTTCTAATTGACATATATGTGAATACGGTTGGAAATAGCTAGAATACTGACCGAGCTACGTCCGTTAATTGATAACCGAGGTTAAGGTATGTAAAGCCATTTCCTTCGGCAAGTTACTAACTCTAGCCTAGCATAATTCAGTGAACTCCGTAATAGAACTCCCCGGAGTTGAATATTAGTATTTTACAAGTTCGGTAAATCTGGTTGCGTTGTTATATCGTACACAGTACAAAGTTAGTAAAGAAGCACCATGGCGAGTTAGCATTCCGGACTCAGTATAGCCCGGTATACGTTTAGCAAACATGTCTTTAAAATAATGTGACGAGATACTCAAAATGAAAGTTAGTAAAAGTAAATCGGATAGACAAATAGTATCCACATTAGCCATTCAGATAGATGATATCTTGGCTACAGTACATAGCCATACAGAAAGATAGTATCTTGGCTACAGATTAGCCATGCGATTAGATAAAGATCACAGATTCGGTATAAAGCGTATGAGAATCGTACTAACACATAAAGAGTTAGAATAAATCGAAATTCGAGATAGTATTTTCCAGTTAAGCATGCTTGCCATTTATGTGCTTATTGATTGTTGAGACTTGGTTGTGCTCAGTGAAGAGCACCCTTTTGAGTGTCGCCGCCCACAGGTTGTCTTGTGTCACCCATTGAGCGGATAGGTTTTACGTCACTCAAGGAGTGGCATGCCGCCCCGGTTGGACGAATGGGATGAAGCTTTCCCCATATCAGGTTGATCAGCATTACGGTCTGGATTGCCCTGTTGTGCGCAAGCGCCCAGGGAACAGGTCGGGTCGATTACAGTTACAGATACGGTATGAGTCCTCCCGGACTCGGGCACGGTTATTTATATTAGGAGGCTATGGCCCGAGCCGAGACCAGGGCCGCGAAGGTGCTATGAATCAAGTGAGTGGAGTGACTTATTTTTGGCTGGTTTGACCCGGGTAGGGGTATATAGATTGTTTGCTTGGTTGGCACCATTCGGCTTATGGGGGTTGGTATTGGTTCTTGCTTGCTATATATATATGTATTATGTGTTATATAATAGTTGATAGATAGCGGTCGTCCATGACTGACAGTGCGCTCCTGCTTATCTCGGTATAGAGAAGTCGGTCAACATATCAGTTCCTTACAGTTCGGTTATTTCACCGCTATTCGGGAATTGCCAGTTATGTTGTTATTATTTCAGTTGTATTCAGTTGCTTGCATACTCGGTACCGTGGTGCGTGCCCATTGGGGCGCTGCATTACTTACTGCGAGGTACTCATAGATGAGAGGCAATCCCTCGTGATTCCAGCCAGCTATAGAGTCATCAGCTCCTGTCATCCGAGCTTGATATTCAGAGGTATGGTTATTTTTCTTTTATTGTACAGTATCAGTAGGCCGGGGCCATTTTTGTCCCGACCATTTTATCGTACTCATAGAGGCTTGCGAGATTGTATATATATCTCACAATTCGGTGGGCGGTCATGTGTGAGGCCATGCGTTTTGTTGATTTTTAGTATGTCTGATTGTGTTGGCCGTATGGGGCCATAGTCTGATAGTAGTGGTGACCTTGTCGGTCACGTAGTTGTATAGTACTCTTTTATGTTGAGTCACGGATGACTAGACAGCATGGTGGCCTTGTCGTATAGGTTTCCCTATGAGATATAGGATTACAGTTGGTAAGTTTATATGCAGGTGGCTATAGGCCCAGTCGGTCGGAGGCTGTATTTACAGCCGTTATATAACCCGTTGTTTCCAGAAATCTGAGATAGAGCTAGCCAGGCACCAGATGTGCCTAGGCTCACCGATTAGGTCCGGAGCTACTAGGGAACCGGGTGCCAGTCATACCCCCCAAGGCGAGGCGTAGCAAATTTCCATAGAGCCTCTGCGTTACCTCCGTGTCACGAGGCAATGCTCCATGATACACTCCGTGATACGGAGCCATTCCACAGGCTAAATTTTGCATGATTCTCAATTACTATAAATAGGTCCTTTAGCTCTAAAATCATTTTGTCACGATTTTTATTAAAACCACCTAGGAGTGAAGGGAGAAGTGGGAGAACTCAGCTAGGGTTTGTCAAATTCCTTCTTTTCTACTAATTCTTGCAGTATGTTGGATTTAGTTTTCCTTGTAATTTTACAGACATGAATGGCTGAACCCTTCCTCTAGGGTTGAAGCCATGAGTTATGATTGTGTTTTTATGAATTTGTGTTAGAATTAAGTTATTGATTGTTGTTTTGTCTTGCATTCTTGATTATTGGTTGTTTTTTATGATTGATAGCCATGAAACATACACGTTAACTTAGGCATATGCTTGAGAAAGCATTTACCTAGGTTAGAACATGAGAATGTAGGGAGCATGATTATCAGTATCTCATGATATAATTTGTGTTAGAATAGAAATATACCTAACACCTTGCTTGGTTGATAAACGGGATTATTTAGAGACCGATTTAGAATTATCACATCACCACTCGAAGAAGTAGTTGTGAGGCTAAGTTGAGTCGAATGATTAGGTGTACGAGAGTCCCTAATCGTATCCACGTAAACCACATCCACGTAATTAATTGCCCACAGACTAGAATTAGCATCCTCGCTCTGAACGAAGTAGTGAGGCTAGTTTGTCATGTTTAGAGGCTCGGAAGGCCATGAACATGCAATTCTAATTATGTGAGACGACAATTAATAGTTTCATACTTAAACCATTGCAAATCGTTGTAGCGCATGATTATCTGGTTTTAACTCTATGTTGCTCTAGAAGTGAATTCAGAATATTTCGTTGACCAAAATTAGACTTAATTAAACCTTCTCGAAAACTACTATAATCAACACTTGCGAAAGTTAATATCACACTTGAACTAGATAGTTAGCGGAATGGGTCCAGTCCTGTGGGTTCGACATTCCGGTTCTTAAAGAGCCATATATTACTTGCATGACCCGTACGCTTGCGGGAATAGTCATCAGGATCATGCATAAACTCAACATTGTATGAAATGAAACTCAACATTGTCATATGACAAAGCTCAATAATGAAATCATGCATAGAACCGACATCATATGAAAACGAAGCTCAATAATAACCTACACCCCAGTATGAAATCATGCATATGAGAAGATTTATTTCGAAACATACCACAAGCTCAAAGATAAGTGGGATACTTTACCCCAAAACCATGTGGTAACACTTTAGATATTCTACATCATCATACTTAGTATAAGGGCTTTGCCCAAAACTTTATCATGCTTGGATCTAGTCAATTCATTTTTTTGAAAACAATATCATATTCATGGGTATTTTAAAAACATGTTTTCATCATCAAAATCTCATCATCATCATGCATTCATCATCATTCTCTTATTTCATATGGGCCTTTAATTTCATAAGAATTAGAAAATACATTTGTAGTGAAAACAATTTAAAATCTAACCAAGCTTCACAATTTATCAATAGCAACATAATCCAATCATACCCATGTATAGGAGTGGGAATGCTATTTTGGCTATTTCTAGCCCAATTTCACAATTTCTCTATCACACCCACCATTAAATTCTCTTTCAATACTTAATTATTATTTTACAAGCAACAATCAAGTAAGAACAAATAGACTCACATCATTATCAATGGATCTTCCATTATATATTAAAGAGAATATAACAGATTTTACTTATTTAAACAATATAGAGATGATTCTAGCAATACCCACTCTAATTAAGTATTCATCATTACACACCTCTAGTTAATGTTTTAGATACTGATGATTAAGAATTCAAAATCACATTTAATAATAAACGCATTGAATTCAATAGAAAGAGTAGTAAAATAAAAAAAAGTTCGCAAGTAGTCTTCAACAATTGTTGTACCTTTCTATTAAAAAAGAAGAAAGAAAGAGGAATAGTACTTTGCAAATTCTACCAACCAAAATATCCTTTTCTCTACCAAAGGAATGTTCTAAAGATAAGAAAGGAAAAGATGATATGATATGCTTTTCTATGATCTCCCCAATCGCGTACTTTCTCTAGAATTTAAATTCAAGAAAATAGGGCATCTTCTCTCCCTTTTTCCATGCTGGACAATTTTTCCACACGAGCAGCACTCTGAAGTGGAGGGTGATCTTGGGAATATTTATATGCCCAAGTGATACTCAAAAGTATCGTTTTGTCTTAATTTTCCAACAATGTTTGTACATTCTCATGTAAATTGTAGTAAAGTATGAATTTATACTAACCAACATGATTAGCGTTGTTTTGTAGGAAAAATATACTTTTTATAGAGCTAAGATTATATTAGGAGAATCGGTAGTTCTGGGCGAGCAAGGTGGCCAAGGAAGCGAGGGGAACAAGAGGCTCCCGCGATGGAGCTGTGTCACGCCGCCATCGCGGATGCATTTCTTTCTGGAAAATTTAATTGCAAAGATTTCCAGAGAGGGTCCGCGATCGTGCCATTGGCACGTTGGACCTAATTACTTTTACGGAAGTTGACATTCCAATGAAGGTTCGCGTTACCGCCTTGTGTCCACGTTGGGCAAGCTCGCGTTGCATGCCGTGCCACGTTGGGGATATTACCTGGACGGCCAAATTCCACAGAGCCTCCATGTTTGCACCGTCACGGAGGCATTGCTCCGCGATGCACTCCGTGACACGTTGCTTTATTGTTCAGGAAAAATTCCCACCAGTATAAATAGAACACTTAGGTTCATTTTTAATTAATCTGACTTGGTGGAGCAAGAACGTGGGTTACGGGCAGTTGAGGGGCTCAATCTTAGGGTTTCTCTCTATCTCTTTCTCCTTTCTTTCAATTGTTTGTATGATTTACACTCATTTAACGATGTTTAATCCACAAATGAGTGGCTAATTTCACATCTTGCTGAGGTTATGAATTGTTGTATTGAAATGTAATTGTTGATCATTTGGTTTTTCATCTTTTCTTCCATGGTTGTTCTATTAATTCTGGTTATTACTGCATTAATGTTTGGCCAATGTTGATGTAAATCTATAAAGTCCGGTTTCACTCGAGAGAGCACGAAATTGGAAAGTTGTGAATTAATAGGATATGATCTCTTCTTAGTTTGGAAAAATTGAGAATTGATTTACCTTCGGGATAGAAATATACCTGAAAGTCGTATTAGTCAAGTGTGGAATCGGTTTTTGTATGGCTAGAACATGAATTGCTTCTTATCACAGAAATGTAGGTGGAAGGTTCATGATTCTTAAGTTGGGTTAAATACGAGTTTTAATCCATAGGCATAGTTCCGACTAGCAATCAAAGAAAAGATTAACCAACTAGCATCGATAATTAATTTCTTTACATATTTGTTTCAGCCTCAGCATGCTCTCATTCATAGTTCAGACTCACTTGTATATTCATTGTAGACTTAGTATAACTTTGAAGTAACAAAATATAAAAACTTTTCTTTACCACAATTTGTTGTCTGCATTTTAGAGTTACAGTAAAGTGACACTTGAGTAGATTTTACCCGTAGTCCGGTCCACTGTGGGATGCTTGGCTTGCCAGGCCACTTACTACTTGTTCGACCACGATGGACTTGCGTGTAGTCATCTAGACAGCCGAACAAGTTTTTGGTGCCGTGCCGGGGACTGGCTTAATTGTAGAAAATCTTTCCCTTAAAGTGTTAGTTTGCTATTTCTTTGTATTAGTGTTGACAACTTGGTCTTAACTTTGTATTTTGCAGATATCAGATTCTGTTGAACACTAGCAAGGGACAAAGAGCTGGTGGACCCATCCTTAGAGCCGGAAAGACAGTTCCATCGCCAACGGAGAGAAGCTCTAGGAAAACTGCAGTTTGCTCAGACAAACAATCCTGGAGTTACCACAGAATCCACCACTTGTGCGGGCGGTGTTAGTGCCGGCGGAAATGGCAGCTAGGCCGGTTCGCGATGTGGCAATCCCACATGCTAGCAATGCACATCTAGCATTCGCAAACCTGAGCCAGGAGGAGGGAGGTTCGAGCTTAAAGAACATGTGCAATTGCTGCACACAAACGGGCAGTTCCGCAGGTCTCCCTCACGGACACAACAACATATTCAAAATTTTTGGAGATAAGTGACACTTACATTCCATTGGTGTCAGCAAGTTATGAGGCTTAGTGTTCCCATTTCCACTTTTGGGAGAAGCCAAAAGGTAGTTGAAAGCTGAGCCACCAAATTCCATCACCACGTGGAATGATCTTACAAAAGAATGATCTTGCAAAGAAGTTCTTGATCCGGTTCTTTCCATCCACGATCTAGCAAGACTTAGAAGTCAAATTCTAAGTTTTAAGCAAAGGGAGAATGCGTATCAAGCTTGGGAAGATTCAAATCCTTCTTCTTGAGTTGTCCTCATCACCACCAATCCAATGATGTGCTGGTGCACACTTTTATAGAATGTTTGGAACCCCACACAAAAATTTTCTTGGACTGTTTGGGGGACAAGCATTAGAAAAGACTTATTATGAGTGTATACTTTGTTGAGTCGTGTTTCACGGGGAAATCGGAGTGGAATGCGGACTCTTCAAGGAGGAGCAAGGAAAGCAGCTGGAGTCTTAGAAGTGGATGGTTTTACAGCTATCACTGCAGATAGCTTCTTTGCAGAATCAACTCAACACCCACTTCGATAACATGAGCATGAATCAGTCTCAAGCCCCGGTGAATGCGGTGCGGCTTGATTTGGTGTGAGAAGTGTGCGGGAGTAATGAACACTCAGCTGAGTGTTGTGGAGCAAATCCTGACTCGGTGAACTTTG
This sequence comes from Datura stramonium, assembly GCA_018107945.1. Classification (NCBI taxonomy): domain Eukaryota; kingdom Viridiplantae; phylum Streptophyta; class Magnoliopsida; order Solanales; family Solanaceae; genus Datura; species Datura stramonium. The sequence goes on along the minus strand of JACEIK010006321.1, from coordinate 82,275 downwards.
TCGGAAATGCACAAAGGAATAATCACCAGCAGTATGGTAATAGCTACAATTCTAACTGGAGGAATCACCCAATTTCTCTTGGGGTAGCAACAACCATCGGGCGAGTTGAAGTCGGTGCAAAGGAAGGAGGGCGGCAGAACTATCGATCAGCGATACGAAGCAACAATGCCCCTCCTCCACCACCATCACCCAGCATTGAGGAGATGTTCAAGACTATGATAACTAACCAAGCTCAATTGCAGGCTGACTATGTTAAATTGGCAGCCGATGTTAAATGTCCAGGTTAGCTACCAAGGCGTCGGAGTACCAGTTTGGGCAATTTGCTGGAGCCCAAAACACCAGCCTAGAGGAGGACTTCCCAGCGACACAGACCCCAACCCCAAGCAGGTGAATGCAGTGACCACAAGAAGTGGTTTGCAGCAGAAGGTGGAACCAGGAAAGACCACCTCAACAGTGGGAGGCGGCCCAGCAGAACCGGAGAGGGAGCAAAATGATGAAAGGGAAGAAAAGGATCTTTGAATGGAAAAGACCTCCACCCCCGTTCCCTCAACGATTAAAGAAACACAAGGAGGAGACGTGTTTCAAAAAGTTCATGGAGGTGCTTAAACAGGTACACATTAACTTACCTCTTGTCGATGTTTGCAGTGAGTGCCGAAGTACGCAAAAATACATTATGGACATCTTGGCGAACAAAAGCGGGTTGGCCAGGTATGCCCGCGAGGTGGCTCTGCAGGAGGAGTGCCTTCCCGGATGCAGAACAGATTGCCCACAAAGCTCAAGGACCCTGGGAGCTTTAAAATTCAGCTAACAATCGGGCAGAGTATGCGAGCTCGCAGATTATGTGATTTGGGAGCAAGCATTAACGACCTCGGTATTCAGAAGTTGGGCTAGGGAGAGTCTCCTAGACCAACAACAGTGATCTTGCAGCTCGCGGATCGTTCCTTGGCAAGACCAGATAGTATTGTGGAGGACATGCTGGTGCAAGTCGGCTCCTTATCTTCTCGGTAGATTTCGTTGTCTTTGGACTTCGAGCCGGACGCGGAAGTCCCATTTATTTTGGGGCGTCCCTTCTTAGCGACCGGGAAAGCATTAAATGATCTAGGCTTTACCCAGGGCAGCTAACTATGCGGGCAAATGACAAGGATGAGGTATTTGATGTAGATAAAGCCATGAGGCTTCGGCCAATACATGAGGAACTTTCGGCAATTAGTGTGCTTGATCGAGCGGGAATTTGTCCAGATTGAATCTCAAGACCCGAGTGGAAAGAGCGATGATGAACTCCAATCATTTCGGAGATAAGTGCTTCATGAGGTGTACAAGTATTGAATGAGCCACAAAGCTATCCTAGGAAGCAGGAATTTCAGCCGTTAATGAGGTCTTTGGAACCTTTGCCGAAACCATCTTTGAAGAAGCACCAAAGTGGAATTAAAAGCATTACCTCTTCATTTAAAATATGTCTTTTTGGGGAAGGTGATACTTTGCCGGTCATCATTTCATCAGAATTAACAGAGGCACAAGAAAAAGAGGCAGTAGCAGTTCTCGAAGAAGAAAGAAAGCAATGGGCTGGCAAATGTCCGACATTCGGGGTATTAATCCAGCTTTTTGCACACACAGAATTTTCACAGAGATAGGAGCAAAGCCAGCTGTTCAGCCTCGGCGAAGGTTAAATCCGGCGATGAAGGACGTGGTCAGGAAAGAAATAATTAAATGGCTTGATGCAGGTGTGGTCTATCCGATTTCGGACAGTGAATGGGTCAGCGTTCCAGTGCATCCCAAAGAAGGGAGGGATGACCGTGGTCACAAATGAAAAAAATGAGTTGATCCCTACACAGGAGCAGATCACGGGTTGGCGGATTTGCATGGACTACAGCTCAATGAAGCCTAGGAAAGATCACTATCCTATTCCGTTCATTGATCAAATACTGGACAGATTGGCTGGGCAACAATATTATTGTTTCCTTGATGGGTACTCTGGCTATAACCAAATAGCCAAAGCACTGAAAGATCAGAAGACTACTTTCACATGTCAGTATGGGACATATGCTTTTAGGCGGATGCCATTTCGTCTATGTAATGCACCCGCCACATTCCAAAAATGCATGATAGCGATCTTTCAAGACATGGTGGAGGATTTCGTCGAGGTATTTATGGATGATTTCTCTATTTACCAGTAATTCGTTTGCTACTTGTTTGCGAGAATCTTGAGTCTTTGGCTCATTGTGAAGAATCCAACCTCATACTCAATTGGGAGAAGTGTCATTTCTTAGTCAAGGAGGGTATTGTCCTTGGCCATAAAGTGTCTTGCAAGGGGGTTGGAGGTCGATCGTGCTAAGATCGAAGTTATTGAGAAGCTACCACCACCTATGTCGGTAAAGGGTGTTCGCCCGTTTTCTCGGGCATGCAGGGTTCTGAGGACGGTTCATCAACAACTTCTCCAAAATTTCTAGACCATTATGCAGATTACTAGAGAAAGAGGTGAAGTTCGATTTTGATGATGAAGTGTGTCAAAGCATTCGAGGTTGAAGTAGAGATTGATAAAAGCACCCATCCTTATTTCTCGGTTAAAGAACAACCATTTGAATTGATGTGTGATGCAAGCGATGTGGCTGTGGGAGCTGTATTGGGGCAGCGGAGGAATAGAATCTTTCACTATATTCATTATGCAAGAAAAACATTGAACACTGCCCAAAGTAATTATACAGTCACAGAAAAGAAGTACTGGCACTAGTGTTTTCTTTTGATAAATTCAGGTCTTATTTGGTGGGTTCGCGAGTAGTGGTGTATACCGTTCATGCAGCAATCCGGTATCTGTTTAACAAAATGGATGCAGCTGAGCTGATCAGATGGATCTTGTTGCTGCAAGAGTTTGACTTAGAAATAAAGGACAAAAGGGAGCGAGAATCAAGTGGCAGATCACCTATCGCGATTGGAAGCCGGTCGCACGTGAAGGAAGGTGACAGTATCAAAGAGGAGTTCCCGGATGAGAAGCTCTTGGCAATAGGAGAAGCTGAGGTTCCTTGGTATGCAGACATAGTGAACTTGTTGGTGAGGTGGAGTCTATCCACCAGAGGCTACAGCTTAGCAAAAGAAAAGATTGCGGCATGATTGTCGGTATTTCATTTGGGATGAGCCATATTTGTTTAGCGGGATCAGATCAGGTTATGAGAAGATGCATCCCGGAGAGCCAGATTGCAGAAGTTTTAAGGAGTTGTCACTCCTCATTATATGGAGGGCACCACAGAGGCGAGAGGACAGCCACAGGAGTACTACGGTCAGGGTTCTTTTGGCCTACCTTTGTTCGAGACTCTATGGCATATGTCAAATATAGATAGATGTCAAAGAATAGGACTGGTGTGACCACAGGATCAAAAGGATGCCGCTTTACAGGATAAAACAGTGGAGACTTTTGATGTATGGGGCATAGACTTCATAGGCCCATTCCCACCTTCGTTTATTGTCGTTACATCTTGGTAGTTGTTGATTATGTATCAAAGTGGGTGGAAGTAATAGCTTGCCCAAGGAATGACAACAAGGTAATAAACAAAATTTGTGAAAAACACATTTTCACAAGGTTCAGGTTTACCCCGAGCCATTATCAGTGATGGGGGAGCTCATTTTGTCAATGCAAGTTTCAAGAAGATGCTAGCTAAGTATGGGGTTCGCCACAAGGTGGCAACAACTTATCATCCCCAAACTAGTGGGCAAGTGGAGGTGTCGAACAGAGAAGTAAAGCAGATTCTCCAGAAAACAGTGAATGCACAACGCAGTGATTGGTCAAGCAAACTTCGACGATGCGTTGTGGGCATACGGAAGCGCACAAGACACCAATTGGAACCTCTCCATACCGATTGGTCTATGGGAAAGCATGTCATCTGCCGGTGGAACTAGAGCACCGAGCTGTCTGGGCCGTGAGGAGGTGGCTATGGACTTGGAGCTGCTTGGGCAAGAAGTGATGCAACTGTGAACTCGAAGAGTTTCGTTGGCATGCTTATGAAAGTGCCAAGTATTACAAGAGAAAACGGAGTGGCACGATAAGCATGTGGTGCATCATTGTTTTCGAGCCGGGGCGAAAGTGTTGCTCTTCAATTCAGGTTGAAGTTGTTCGGGGAAGGCTGCGGTCCAAATGGTGGGGTCGTTTGAGATAGTGAGGATGACCCCGCGTAGGCGTAGGATGGCAGGAAGACCAGGGTGCCACGTTCCTGGTAAATGGACAACGGTGTAACACTATTGGGGTGAGGATGGCAATCGTGAGAAAATCTTGTCACCCTAGGGCGGGAATATTAAAGGGCGTCGAGCGCGACGGTAAACCGGGCGCGCACGGGGAGCAGCAGTGAATTTATTGTTGTATGAATGTACAGATAAAAGAAAAAAAGAAAAGAAAAATGAAAAAAAATGTGTAAATATAAAAATAAAATATTGTGTTGTGTTTTCAAACGGGGTTCTATAGATTTCTTGTTGTGAGATAAATTTCGGGTTGATCGGAGGGCAAAAGGCAAGGATCGCAAAGGAGAAAAAACAGATAAAAAAATAAAAAGTGGCAAAACAGTGAGCCCACGCGTCGGCTCCGTGTCACGGAGGAGGGCCTCCCCGCATTACCACTCCGTGACACGTTGGAGGCAATTACGGAATGTTTACAAATTCCAGAACACTGTGATGGCTCCGTGTCACGGAGGTGCTCCACGCGGTAACCTCAATGACACGTTGAGAGTGTTATTCGCGTCAGGGCCACATCAGATGCCGGGTAACCCGCGGCTTACCACAACCCCGATTTCCCCTCATTTTCTCTCATTTTTCATCCCTCGCGACAAACCTCAAAAATCCCTTCTCCCTCAACGTGCCACGGACCTAGGTACATAATTTCGTCAAGTTTTGTTCCGTTCATCGAATTCAAGGTATGTTCATCAACTCTATCTTAATTTTAGTTAGATTTTTGAATTTTAGCATGAGATGTGAGTAAACGTTACCCTAGGTAGAAATTGAGCTTAAATTCATTCCAAGTTGTGTTGATTAATGTTCGTAAGTCATTGTGATTGTATGAGCCGATATATACATAGCTTGATCGAATTTTTGTAAAATTGTAGCTAGGGCTTGAATTTGAACATGAAAAGGAAAAAGCTAGTAGAATTGTGAAATTCTTGTTGGTTTTGATGGTGAGTGAGATGAGTTGGTGTGTTATATGTTAACATGCTAAAAGACCGACGGATTTTGAGGGAGTAAAGTATAATATGCAAGAAATGGGTGAATTGCATAGGTTTGTGTAGGTAAATAGTTTTGCGTTTTTTTCTTTTTTCCTTGCTAAGTGCTTTGTATAAAAATTGTGATCGATGGTAATGTGTGATTAGTTGTACGAAGTCTGAGTAGTACACATGAATTTATACCGTCGAATTCTCTGAATGCACAAGGCATGTTGTCTGTTTTTATTGTTTTTGTTTTGTTTATGTAAATAAAAATAAATATGTTCTTGCCGTAATCTTGTGTTGTGGCTACAGAAGACTAAGTGTGGGGTGGCCTAGCCTAACCCAACCTTGATCGAAAGCTAATTCTAAAATTGACGACATTGGGACTGTTTGCTTTATTTGACAGGAACGATGTCGGCGGTAAGACAAGGAGAGCATCTCGTCGGGCGCGGAAGAAAAATAATTAGGCCAGGAGCAGCCGGTCGGCAGCACCAGTGGTTCCACGCGGCCAACGCCGCCAATACGGAACCCGATGGGTGACGGAGGAAGGAAGAAATGGAACACAAAGCACAAGGAGAACAAGTACTTCCACGAGGAGCACATTGCAAGGAGCCGTTAGCACGGGAGTTCCCTCAATTTGTCCAACGGATTGACACTGCCGGGCTGAGATTCATCTTTGAAACCCAAAAGAGTGCAATCTACTTGCGTGATTCGGGAGTTCTATGCAAGTGGAACCCGACGCTCCGCAGTCACACCATTCAAAATAAGGGGCCGGATTTCACTCTTGAGCCTCATTACCTGAATGCCATATTAGGGCGCGAACATAGGCGCCCATGTACTCGGAAGCTGAATATTATACATACGCGGATATCAGACGCACGTTGTGTGGAGCCCGTTCAACAGCACCGGAGCAGGCATAGGAGAGGGGCTACCATCGAGAAATTGCCTTACTCACAGATGAATAGGGAAGCCGAGATGCGGCTGAAAATAGTGTGTTCTTGCTTGATCAAGGGGTGCACATGACAGATGTCACCCGGGATCGCGTATACCCTGGTATGCCCTGATGAAAGGGCTGGAGATTCATGTTGGGGCGGTGATCATATCCGCCATGAAAGAGTGCACCCGTTTGCGTCAAGGGCACAGGTACGGAAGTTTGGCGGTTCTTGACCACGTTCTTGAGGGGCCTAGATGTTGAGGAAGAGGCCCTGGACTATATTCCGCAGATGGAGAGGCGTGCCGTGGACGTCACAAAACCAAGGCACCCGACACCACTCACAGGCCGGATTCTTACACTAGCCGAACGACATGCTGGGATGATCAATACATGGCCCACATGTTCGGGATGCGGATGCTCTAGGCTATGGGCGGAAGCCGGCGACAGAGGATGAGCTATGGCAGCTCGACCTAGACTACCCTTTCAGCGAAAACGCCAGGGCTCTATGTCGGGTGGGCCCAGCTTTTGTGGAGCCCATGGATGATGATGTCCCCACTGATGAGGGGCACGTCGCGAGGGATTCCGATGTTGAGTCGGAGAAGGTCGACGGGGGAGATTCAGACATGGGAGACGAGGCAGTGGCACCTGATGAAAAATTGAAATACTTTGATTGATCCGGAGTTTCACCACCCACTTGTTTGTGCTTTGTTATTTGTATGAACACTTTGAGGACAGTGTTCGGTTTTTAAGTATATGGATTGGGGAGTAGTTAGGTGGTGCTGTTTTTGTCTAGATTTGTGTGTATATTCATGTTCTGTTGTTGTGCTTAAACGAATTTTGTGACCCTGTGATTTTTGTGTGTATGTTTCGTATTGTAATTATCTTTTTGAAGCTGTTGTGTGTTGTTGAATGTGGTTAGCTAGTGTGTAAATATTTTTTATCGAAATCATCGATATTTTTAAAAATTTTCATTAATTATTTTGATGATTGGGTTTCTCGGCGTTTGTTTTTGGTTCTTTTACCGAGAAGAGTCCCATTGAACCAAAGTCGTAAATAGTGATCGTTCCCTATGATGGATGGATGACGGCCGGAGTCTTAAGGGAAATGTAGTCGATAGGAGTAGCTTTTGTCTTTCAATTTTTGTTTGTTGGTTGTATCCCATGGGTTGCTACTCTATGGCTACGAAATTCTTGTTTGCGTGTTGTACATGATGTTTAGAATGCAAAAGGTGATTCGTATGAAAGCATGCAATTTGTACATATGTGAGATACCTAGGTCGTGGGATTCGATTCGGTGTGATTGAGGCTTAATGTTTGAATTCTTGTAATTAGCTGATTGAAGAGTCTGTGAATATGTCTTGAGTTGAGCATGTGCAATGAGTGTATAGTGAGTTCTCGATTATTCCATGCTATTGTGAAGTGTCTAGAACTTGCACATTGTGTGTACAAGTAGAAATGAAGGAAGTGTAGTGTAGGAAAGGATGGTAGGCGTTTCTTTGTTTAGCCTAAGTTTTTTTCTTTTTCCTTACCCACCTCAAATGTCAAATCCTAGTTAGCCCATTGAGCCTTTAGCCTATTTTTTTTGTCGAAAAGGTGTAAACCAAGCTTAACCCTTTCTTTTCATTATCCGTAAATCTAATCCCGCGACTCTTAAGCGCTCAAGAAAAAATAATTTTCCCACGATTAATGAGGTGAACTGGTGAAAAGAAAATAAAGAGGAAATAAACAAAGTGATGAAAGTAAGAAAAAGAATCAAGGTGCACTTGCCGGATTTAAAGAAAATAAAGATGTATAACTAATCTTTGTTGTTTTTTAGGTGTGCTTAAAGAAGTGGGGAACAAAAAATAAAAAGACTTCAAATGGGAGGAGGAAGGAAGAGAGTATGCTCAGAATGTGATGGGATGTATTGAAGAAGCGCTTAAGGATACTAGTTGCTATTATTAGTTAGCCCAGTATATGCTAGTTCCGTAGCTTACATTAAAACCCGTTAGAACCTACATGATCTTACATCACGCGTCCTTATTAGTGGAGTAATACACTAGAGGAAGCCTATGGTTCATGACATTCTGTGAATTCTTTTGGGAGAGAGAGAGTGAAATTGTGTGTATATGCCTACATGAAATGTTTTAGAGTGCATGTGATTAAAACAGGAAACTCTCTTGTAATGTGAGGGCACATGCTTCGGCGAAAGCATGAATTTCGTGTCGGATATCTTGGTCAACTAATTTGCATGAGTTTGCCGATATCGAGAGTCGATTCTTGAGTCTAGGAGGTCTTGATATGTTAAATGTCATTGAAATGATGACACTATGCATGTTTTCTTGATGATTTGTTATGTAAATAATCGGTATAACCGTAGCTCGGATTATCGAAGCGAGTAGCCATGATGGGGTGTCAATTGCATGAGGTGTAAGATTATTGTTCGAGGACGAACAAGATTTTAAGTGTGGGGTAAGTGATCTTGGGCATATTTATATGCCCAAGTGATACTCAAATGCATCGTTTTTGCCTTGTTTATCCAACAATGTTTGTACATTCTCATAAAAAATTGTAGGAAAGTGTGAATTTATACTAACCAACATGATTAGCATTGTTTGCAGGAAAAAATTTACTTTTATGGAGCTAAGATGCATGTTGGGAGGAATCGGAGAAGGATCGGGAGCGAGCAAGGAATTGGCCAAGGAAAGCAGGGAACAAAGAGGCTCCCTTGATGGAGCAAGTGTCACGTTGCCATCGCGGATGCATTATTTTGTCCGGAAGATTTAATTTCAAGGATTCCAGAGAGGGTCCCGCGTTTGTGCTGTGGCACGTTGGACTAATTACCTGGAGCTTGACATTCCAGTGAAGGTGCGCGTTCGCACCGTGTCACGGTGAGCAAGCTCCGCGTTGCATGATGTGCCACGTTAGGGATAATTACCTGGACGGCAAAATTCCAGAGAGCCTCCGTGTTTGCACCGTGTCACGGAGGCAGTGCTCTGCGATGCACTCCGTGACACGTTGCTTGTTATTTCAGGAAAAATTCCCACCAGTATAAATAGAACACTTAGGTTCATTTTTAATTATTCGACTTGGTGGAGCAAGAACGTGGGTTACGGGCGGTTAGGGGACGAAAATCTTAGGGTTTCTCTCTATCTCTTTCTCCTTTCTTTCAATTGTTTGTATTATTTAGACCCCATTTAACGATGTTTAATCCACAAATGAGTGGCTAATTTCACATCTTGCTGAGGTTAGGAACAATTGTATTGAAATGTAATTGTTGATCATTTGGTTTTTTCATCTTTTCTTACATGGTTGTTCTATTAATTCTTGTTCTTACTGCATTAATGTTTGGCCAATGTTGATGTAAATCTAAAAGTCCGGTTTCACTCGAGAGAGCACGAAATTGGAAAGTTGTGAATTAATAGGATATGATCTGTTCTTTGTTTGGGAAAATTGAGAATTAATTTACCTTGGGATAGAAATATACCTGAAAGTCGTATAAGTCAAGTGTGGAATCGGTTTTGTATGGTTGTTCGAGTGTCTGGATGACTACACGCAAGTGCACGTGGTCGAACAAGTAGTAAGTGGCTCAAGTAAGCCAAGTATCGATCAAGGGGACTGGACTACGGGGCAAAATCTACTCAAGTGTCAATTTACTGTTACTCTAAAAATGCAGACAACAATGTAAAGAAAAGTTTTTTATATTTTGTTATCTAATTTTATACTAAGGCTAAAATAAATATACAAGAGAGTGTGAACTATGAATGTGAGCATGCTGAGGCTAAAACGGACATGTAAAGAAATTAATTATTGATACAAATTGGTTCATCTTTTCTCCGTTTGCTAGTCGGAACTTATGCCTATGGATTAAAACTCTCGTATTTAACCCAACTTAAGAAATCATGAACCTTCCACCTACATTTCTGTGATAAGAAGAAATTCATGTTCTAACCATACAAAACCGATTCCACACTTGACTAATACGACTTTCGAATTTATATTTCTATCTGAAGGTAAAAAAACAATTCTCAATTTTCCCAAACAAAGAACAGATCATATCCTATTAATTCACAACTTTCCAGTTTTGTGCTCTCTCAGTGAAACCGGACTTTTTAGATATACATTAACATTGTGGTATTAATGTAGTAAGAACAGAATTAATAGAACAACCATGAAAGAAAAGATAAAAAAACGGTGTTCAACAATTACATTTCAATGAATTGTTCCTAACCTCAGCAAGAAGTGAAATTAGCCACTCATTCGTGGATTAAACATTGTTAAATGAGTGTAAATCATACCAAGAATTGAAAGAAAGGAGAAAGGATAGAGAATCCCTAAGAATTTCATCCTCTCAAGCACTTTGTAACCCGTTCTTGCTCCACCAAGTGAGAATATGTAAATAAACCTAAGTGTGTGCTATTTATATTAGTAGGAATTTTTCCCGGAATAACAAGCAACGTGTCACGGAGTGCAACGCGGAGAACTGCCTCCGTGACACAGCCCAAGTAGAGCTCTACGGAAAATGCCCAAAAATCGACCCTAGGCGGCACCTTGCCGTGTTGGCAGCGTGTCCCGCTGCACAGGCATGCGATGGCACCTCCTTGTCATGCCCAAGTGGCCTGCCGTGACACTGCGCTGGGCGCGCTGATGCTGTGCCTGCTTGCCGTTGCGCGCATGCACGGCATTGGCATGGCATGGCTGACCGAAGTAACCACCATACAGCGCGGTAACACTCCACAAAGCGTGACCCGACTAACGCCATGGCTTCTCCTTGCCGACTTTCGCCACGTTGCTTCAGAGCTCCAAATTCTTCTTCATAGCTACAGTTTGGTTCTAAAAATCATTAAAACCTACAAAACAAGGACTAATAATGTTGGATTATACTTATATATTACATTTATATAAAATTACATGAAAATGTATACTATAACTTAGATAAACAAGACTAATTTAAGTTGCAGTATCACTTGGACATGCTATTTTTGCCCGCGATCAATGGCAAGAACATGAATTGCTTCTTATCACAGAAATGTAGGTGGAAGGTTCATGATTCTTGGAGTTGGGTTAAATACGAGAGTTTTAATCCATAGGCATAAGTTCCGACTAGCAATAGGAGAAAAGATTAACCCAACTTCGCATCGATAATTAATTTCTTTACATATTTGTTTCAGCCTCAGCATGCTCTCGTTCATAGTTCAGACTCACTTGTATATTCATTGTAGACTTAGTAACTTTTAGATAAGAAAATATAAAAACTTTCTTTAACATTGTTGTCTGCATTTTTAGAGTTCTGATGAAATGACACTTGAGTAGATTTTGCCCACGTAGTCCGGTCTGTGGGATCGATATTTGGCTCACTTGAGCCACTTACTACTTGTTCGATATGAAGTGCTTGCGTGTAGTCATCCAGACAGCCGAACAATGGGATGACCGTTGGTTCGCTAATTGCCAATTCACGAACTGCTGGCTACATTCTCTACTATCAATGCCTTCCAATAGTCAGCGGCGGTTCCTTCGGCGTTCCGCCAATCTCTATCTATGCACCGCAGATCTTTTTCCCTTCAATCCATCCAATTCAAGTGCCATTCAGTGGCTTAAACAGTGAGTCACCGTGGCAGCCCTCCGATGTCTTGTTTCCCGAGCGGTGGGAATCGGCTCACGACCAGCGTTTTTGCGGATCCTCTTGACCAGGAATGTCAAATTTCAACCCACTTCCTTCTTTTTGCTCCATTTCTTGCTCTTTTCTTCACATTAAGCATCTGCACTCAATAAAAGTAAAAGGGCATAAATCCCATAAACAACTCAAAAACTAAGCAAAACACACTTAGAGCCCAATGAGTTGGTGAATTTACCAACTCATGGCCTTTAAATTGGTATCCATGAGTAAACATCTCAGCCACTTAGCTCCCGAAGAGCCCTTAACTCTACTCACGAGGCTATCGGTGTTAGTCTGCTCAGCCATACAGTCATTGAAGAGGCTCTCAAAGCTATCTAGCCTGGAGTATAGGACCTGTCCAGCTGCCTAAATCTCATCCTTTACCCAAGGCTTGACATTCTCCATCATAGACTTTACCTTCTTCTCAGCTATGGTCAGTTTCTTGGCCATCTTTGGAAATTCCTTAGGCACTAGCATGTACTGGTGGAGTCTAGCTCGGAAGACCCATAGGTGGTGCAGCGGAGGTGCTGGGAGATACCTCGAATGATCGGCATCTATAGACGATGTCATCCTGCTCTTGTGAGGTAGAGGAATTCTGTGCTCAATTGCCCGTGGTAACAAGACTGCAGTAGAAAGTCGTGACCGACTTACCGAGTTCATTTCATCTAGAATTAAGCCAATATCCGTTATTCGATGTCCTTCGATCAACTTCTCCTCTCCACAACGCACCTTGATATCCGCCTCTTTGCATACTACGAATCACGAGACTCGGGAATGGGATGGTGTGCTCAGTCGCATAGCCTAATCTCGGATCTCCTCTGCAATGACCCTCGAGATGTTAATGGGGTATCTGGACTTGATACATGCCACCAAAGCTTCTCTGTCCTGCATTGAGGGTATTTTCATTCACGAGACAGGGCCAAGCGATGGTGAACTAATGTCAGCCCGGAGCTTCTTTTGTAATGAAGTTTAGTGAATTCTTTGTGACCTACTTTTTGCTAGTAAACCCATTCTGCTTCCTCTTTGTCCTCATAACCCTGGACAACCGATCTGCCTCTGCCTCTCATCAATGCCTAACTTCTTAATCTTTTTCATGGAGTCCACCCAATAGTCATACTCCGATGTAGTGTGTGGTTGTATTAATTGGGGCCCTTAACACCCGAGCAATAGTGCGCCTCGAATATATCAACATTGAGGCCTCGGACCATGATGCTCTGCATCTTGGGTTGATCTTTCAATTTTTCCCTTTTTTTGCTTTCTACTCCATGGTTGCCAAATAATTGGCATAGAACTCCTGGACAATCTTTAAAGTGTATCGTCACGGGGTTCTATTCATCCAGTCGAACCCATAATACTTAATATCCGCTTCATCTCCTCCACCTCATTCAGTGCATTAGTGAGGATCCATGACTCTTCTTGAATACTCTACTGGTTTGTTCTTGGTGGTAAGAGCAATACCCCTGTTCATAGATTTCCTGTGCTCCTCGTACTCTCTACCGAATGTTATAGTTCTCCTAGGTGGGTTTGCTCCTGCTCGGCATTAGGTGCCTCCTCCAGATCACGGACTCACTATCTCCATCGCTGGATTGGGCCTCCTCTTACCCACCATCGTCATTAGAGCCATTTCCAGACTCTTGGGAACTTTCCTCAACTCCCCCTCGAATGGGGAGCACCAGCGGATGTGCGGTGGCTTCCTCGGCTGGGCTTCAGCTTTTGCCCTAACGGTTCGGGTCCCGTCAATTTAAGATGTATCGACCCGCTCTTCCTCCACTAAACCACTAGTTGTGTTGCCTGCTTGTTCTTATTCAGGTTTAATCTATCCAATGCCCTCCGAGCTGTTTCTTTGGATTCTTTCCTTTTTTGAGTCTTTGTACCTATGAAAAATGGTTAGAATTCCAACACAGAAAAAAAATGAAGTCCCTCTACTTTTTCACGGGTCTACAGTACGAGTCGTACCTTGGACGTATGATCCATACTTAGACTTGTACTATCCCAGATAAAAGTTACACCTCTAGGTATGATTCGTACCACGACGGTACGATCCATACCACCGAGACATATGAAAATGCCCCTTGAAAACCAATGTTCAGTATTTTTCCACAACTCATGGTACAACCCGTAAGTCAATTCCATGATTCGTAGGAAGAGATCGTACTGTTACTCTTGGACTTAACCTTTTTCAGGCACCTAGTATGATTACGAGAATGCGACTTTTGGAAAGATATTACGGTTAAGGTACTAGATTTCTACCTCTTAATTTTTACATGTCTAGGTGGGACAGTCCCAATGAGCCATCCTACGAGTCGTAGTGTGAAACCGCAGTCAAGGGAGGCTTGTAAACTATCCTTGCATTATTTTCCGAGGTGGTGCAGTGAATTTAATCTTGTGATGGAATTTTCGAATTCCCCAAGTCTAAGCATGCATTGATGCGTTTCAACTACCCATTCCTCCTCTTTTTATTCACAACCCCGTAACTCAAGTTTTAGCAGTTCTAATAGCTAATTTTTAACATGTTCGACTCCTACCGATCACATATTTAATTTACATACCACTGGTCATTTTCCTTTGCTATTTTCATGCATTATTAGGACTTCAATGGTTTCACAAGAACACATAAGCATATAGGTCTTGTTACCCAACTCAAAGCATAACACTTACTTGAATTTCTTTGTAAACCTGGATCAACTTCAATCGAGAATCGGTGATTGAGTTGGACTTCGAGTTTAGCAATGCTAATCGAGCAAAAATCTTGCTCAATTGATTGTGACCTTGAGTTACAGGTGTGAGGAGTCGTAGGTGTTTTTATGGGTTCAAGTTTGAGTGCGTGGGAGAAGGGGTCCGAAAAATTTAAAGTGTAATAGCTTTAGGGCAAATTTAAACAATGCGAGCCAAGTCGGGTTCTTTTAATCGATTTGACCCATCACGACTCGTACCACGAGTCGTAGGAAAGACCTACGAGTCATCCCTAGGACTCGTAACAGAGATATTAAGAAAACATACCTGTGAATCTATGAGTACATCCTATGAATCGTATCATAAGGTACGACTCAATACTGACTCCGCCAAGTCCACTTAAGTGGAGGGTCCATGTCTTTTGCAGTTCATAATTCACGAGTGAGTACCTCTGACTTGTACAATGAAGTTACGAGTCTTAGGACCAGCAACGTACCCTGAACTCATGCACTAAGATACATCTCTACTTCTCACCATGACTCGTACTACAGCCTGTACAATCCTCTTATGAGTTGTACTGAGACACACGGCTTCCCGGTCTTGTTACATGTTACCTACGCCACTAGTTTTTTCTCCTGCACACTTGATATGCTTTGAGTATACAACACTGTTGATGCTTAAAATTGAGAAAATAGCATGGACTTAGGTATGGTTTATATGGATATGAGGTACTATTAATTTTTGTATTCGGGAAAATAGATGTTGGAGCAAAGAAAGCATGTGCAAAAAGAGGCATAAAAGTCTGAAGAAAATCGAGTCAAGTACAAGAGTTAATATGAGTCGTACCTTGATTGTACTAGCCGTACTGATAATTGTGGTGAGAAGTAGAAGGATGGAATAAGAGGAATGCAAAGTATGACTCTCAGTATGAGTCGTACCAAGATGTGCAATTTGTAACTTAGTCGTGAAAATCTTTAGAGAAATTACACAAGGCAGTATCTTGGTACAAGTGGAACCAATGAACCATAGCATCCACTAAGACCCATACCATGAGCCATGGTGAGCTTCAAGTGATTCTTCAAAACTTGGCAGAACTTCAGATACAACAAGCAGTACAAGTCATAGGTGGAACATACGGCGTACCACAACACTCGTGGAAAACTACGAGAAGATGTTGTTAGAGTTCTCGGGGCCAAGCCAAGGATACATTGTATGACTCACAGGACCATAGTATGAGGTCATACTAGATACCGACACTTGGAGTAAATTTAGCAGCCAAGGATGTACAGGCGGAATTACGACCGTACAATCCTATTGAGTCGTAGGATCAAACGTGAGACGAGCCGACACCAGATATAGGAAAAATTCCCTATTAGTTTAGGAAAAGGTTTCTAAATGCGTTGATAACTATAAACTCACACACTCTAACAAAAGTATGAAGGCTTGGACGTTTCATAAAGAGCCCAACAAGGTTGGGGTCAAACCCACGAAATAAGGTAAGATCTAGACTAATGCGGTACTTAAACTTGTTGGTAAATTACTAACTAATCAAACCCCAAACTTGAAATAAAAAAAATATTAAATCAAGATTATAGTTGTGGTTGTTATCAAGTTTGCAAACAACTAGGGTAAGTGTTCCCCCATGGGTTCCTGCTTACTTTGGGTGTACACGTGATCAATCAATGCTTACTTGTAGGAAGCCCCACATTAACTAGGGTTCACCAAATGACTGGTTCGTATTATTGGATGACTATACTTATCACCAAGTAAGGTGTCGCTAAGGCGATTTCAAAATAACCATTACCAATATGTTCCAAATTTAACTATCCTGCGACCACAACTCAAGTTAATACAATGATCATAAAGACTAAGGCTTTGTTGTAATTCTCTTTTCCTAATCTCTACTTCTCTAGGTTCAAGCAAGTAAAAATTTCGGGAGAAAGTCCTAATGTTTTATCGTTAAAAGATTAAGAAAATACAATACAAGTGTTTAGCATTGGTTTTGAATCACTTTTGTGTAACCCTATTTCGTTATTCCACCATGGTTCCCACAACCCCTAGTTGTGCAAGTTTTAGCCTCTCATGATTGTAAGATTACAATTAGAATTCATAGACAAACACATAATTAAGTACTTACAACCAATAATTGGAAGATAACCTGCTTTGAATATCAAAGAACAATCTCAGAACAATTGATGAAATCAAGTATTTGATCCACATAGGATGCTCAAAACATGATAAAAAATCACAAAAATTATTCTTCACACATCTCTACTACTTTCTTTCTGGCTTCCCTTACTAAAATAAAACATAAAAGGTATTTATAAAAGACATTAGAAATCATTTACTAGCAAGCTAACAGAAATTTTCCATATCGGCGTCGGCATATCACGGCCCGATCCCTCGACCAGTAACGAGTTTATCACGGGTTGTACCTTCCTCGTGTTGGCCTGCAGGTTCTACTAAGTATTGGCAGGCTGGTAAGACTCTTCACTGGTCCTCAAGTCATACAATGCATTCGTGGCTTAGCCTTGAGAGCAGCCCCGGCGTCTTATGAAATTTTCCACGAAAGTGACTGCTGATGCGCCTCATACCTTCCTCCTACGGCTAGAATCTTGCTGACATAAGTTCTTTAAGTCTTGAAGAATCGCGAAGCTTACCACGGCTCATGGTATTGGTCGTATATAGTACCACGATCCATGGGTCCATCCATACCAAGATGCGCGGCTGCAAATTTCTCTGAAGAATTCCACGACTCAGGTTAAATGTACCATCTTGGTATGGCTCGTACTGAGAGTTATAATTGCCTTCCTCTTGGCACAATCAAGGTACGTCTCGTACTTAGACATGCTTGACTGATTCTGCACTTTTATGCCTCTTTTTTGCAATTTTTTTCTCCAACACTTATACACAGCAGAAGCAAATAGTACCTCATATCCATATAAACCATACCTAAGTCCATGCTATTTTTCTCGGTTTAAGCATCGAAAGTTACGTAAACTTACACATCAACCCCTCAACTTAATACTTTTGCATGTTGCTCAAGAAAAGAAAACAAAAAAACTAAACACGATGCTTAACTAGAAAATAACCTAGAATACTATAGCCAACCAAATCAACCAAAACTTGCACTATAAGCTCAAATGACTTTGGTGACCCTTTTCTCATAAACCAAATAAGCATATTCACTTCAACAACCACAAAACATGATAAATAGGGATAAAGATATGTAATCCATCTATTAAAAGATAGCCAAGTCATCACCAATGCTTTTCACATAGACAATTGGTAGAATTAAACACAAACCATATACCCCCACAGGAAATGAATCCCCCACTCACAAAATATAGTATTCATTCCAACATGGGACTGAACAGGTAAGACTCTCACTCTCACAAAGAAGATTCAAATACTGCATATCGGATACCATAGGCTTGCCCTTATTTTCTCTATTTCGGATTGTTAGATGGTCAGGATAGGATCAATATAGGAATTAAATCATCTTGTAATCTAGGCTTTTGGGTTTGGTATTATAGAGATCTCTTTTTAGTGACTAAACCCCTCATGGCACTACATACACACATTGGCTTCATTTTCACTTTTTCACCCTTTTTGTTTTTTTCACTTTTTTCTCCCTTTTCACCCACATGCACTTGTATGAGTGTGGTGTGTTTCTTCAGATTTTTCATTCATCATTCTGTTTTTATATTTTATTTTTCAAATTTTCTTCTTTCTTTCTTTTATTTCTTACATTACACCTCATTTTCACCTTTCTTTTCTCTTCCTTTATCACCTTCCCATAATCTATGTACCCCTACTCTATCCACCCTCCCAGCATTTGGCCGTGTTGAGGTTCTAGTGTCCAAGGAGGGACTAGGGTGAAAATGAGTTCATTATAAAAATGGGTATGATTAATTGGTTAATCAAAGAAGAATGGTTCATTTAAGACTCAAAATTATGATCAAGGGATATCATTTTGGTTGGGTCCTTTAATCTAAAAATGGGCTAGACAAAAACGGCCTATGATCCTTTCCTAACCAACAATCCTAGAACCTATGTAAAGAATAACCGGGCAAGTTCTAGATCTTTACGTAGTATTGAACTAAGTATCACACCTTGCTCATTATGGTATGTCTTGCGTTAACTCTACCTGTCGGTATATACGTGGCTAACAAAAACTATTCAAGCTAATACACTAAATGATATAAAAAGATCCACAGAAATTATACTTTGCAATCAACAAGTACATAGCTAATCATCAAAAATATTTAAAATAGGGTCAATTTTCACAAATTCAAAACTAGTGTAATTTATTGTCTGAGTACTCCTAAGCTAGTTTCTAATTAAACAAAACCATACAATTAAATCATGCAAGCTCTACTAGATAGCATTCCCGAGGAAAAAGAAGCGACAAGAAAAACCCTCAAACGAATCAAAATCCCAAAAATACAAGTAGACCCTCCTTTTTTAAAAAGCATGCTTCGTCCCCAAAGCATAGAATGTAAAGCAGAAGGATGGGAACATACATGTGGCGCACTAAGAACTCCTTTCATCCTGTGAAGCTTGTACCTCCCGCTGTAATCATGGCACTGGCGGTGTGCTTGCTTCCTTTGAAGATTGTATTTGTAGGGAGTGGCTACTCCCTCGTGGTACGCCTCTGCGACCTCTGGAATCACCGGGGCTGAATGTGTCTCACCCCAAAGGTCCTTTCCACCCAAAAGCTCTGCATGGGTCGTGGTGGAGATACCCTCCTCTAGCTCTCTCAAGAAGCTCAAGGCGATACTTGTCTTGAGTTTGTTGACTCTCCAATATTATAAACATGCTCTCTCTTTTCTCTCTTTTCTCTTCTTCTTTGAGGTCTCGTTTCCAACATCCTCAAGAGACCCTCTTTTTCCACTGCCTTCTCAGCTCACCTGTAGGCTATCATTAAGCCACCAGATCAGCTCCTCCTCAATAACAACGTCGAAGTTAGGAAGAGCGGAAATTTCCCTTTATGATTGTCGGCTACTGTGATGGTAGCTCGGCCACTTGACTCTGAAGAGCCCCCAACTCTTCATGGAGGCTGCCCCTATCAGTCTTCTTATCCATACGCATGTTGAATATTCTCTCAAAACCATCTAACTTGGCATGTAGGGCTAGTTCAGTTGTCTCAGTCTCAGCTTTTACCCAAGAATTGACATTCTCCATCATCGACTAAACCTTCTTCTCAGCTATAGTCAGTCTCTTGGCCAACACGGAGAAATTCTGAGGCACTAGCATGTACCCCAATGAGTCTACGGCAGGAAGCTCATGGGGTGGTGCACCAGAGTTCTAGGGCTTCCCATCTGAATGACCGATATCTCGCCCTACTCCTGTGAAGTGGGGGCATTCACCCGTGAGCCTCAGCTATCCGTGATAATGGAGCGTGGTAGAAAATGCGTGCCAGACTTACTAAGTTCATCTCATCCCAGATTGGGCCAATATCAGTTGATCATTGTCCTCCGATCAAGTGCTCTTCACCACGACGCACCTTGATACCCGCCTCTGTGCATAGTCTGAATGCGGGGGCTTCAGGTAGCAGGATGTTGAATTTCTGACTCCTATAGAACAATGTTGAATCTCCTCTGCAATGACCCTCGGGATATTGATGGAGTATCTATACATGATACGTGCCACCAATTTTCTTTATCTGCGCTGAGGGTATTATCATTTTACTTTTCAGGGGCCAGCGATGGTGCACTAACGTCCAACGAGGCTTTTTATATGAAGTTAAAGTTCTTTGTGACCTGCCTTGCTGCTAGTGACCTATTCCTGCCTTTTCTTTGTCTAAACAATAACTCCAAAAAACTATTAAATTTGCCTCCGCCTCTCGTCAAAACTCAATTGCTTGATCTGTTTTTTTAAGGCCTCCACCATTATCATATTCATTCAGCATGTAGTGGTATGGTGGGGCCCATATAATACCCAGAAATAGTGCGCTTATTATATCCACATCTAGGCCTCTTACCATGACGCTCTCTAGCGTTGGGTTATCTTTCAACTTTTGTCACTCTTTCGCTTTACGCTCCATGGTTGCCAAATGGTGGCGTAGAACTCCCGGACGATTTCTGAAGTGTATTGATCTGGGACTCTAGCCATCAAATCAAATCCATAAACTAAATATCCACTTCATTTCCTCCCACCTCATTCTTAGTGAGGATCCACATGCTACTGAATAGTCCGCCTAGGTTTGTTATTAGTGGTGAGAGCAATACCATGTTCATATATTCCTGGGCTCCTGGTACTCTTCCTTGAATGGTGCAGTTCTCCTTAGGTGGAGTTTTCTCCTGCCTCGGCATTGGGTGCCTCCTCTCTGATCTAGACTCCCTTTATGCATCATCGAGATTTGGCCTTCTCGGACCCTTTTTCTTCATTAGAGCCGCTTTCGGACTCTTCGGCTCTTTCCTCCGCTCCCTCCTTAGGCCAGGAACTTTGGCGGATCATGAAAGTAGTCTGCCACGGCCTAGGCTTTCGCCTTCGCCCTAGTGGTTTGGGTCCCATCAGTATTTGATGTATCAACTCGGTATTTCTCCATTGAACCACTAGGAGATTGTTGCCAGCTTGATCAGATTTGGAGATTTCATCAATCAATGACCTCCGGCGAGTTTCCATGGATGCTTTTCGTTTCTCCGTCATTGTACGGTGGAGAAAAAGGTTAGAATTCCAAACCTGAGAAAGAAAGCAAGAAAAAAAGTCCTTTGTAATTTATCACGGGTCTACGTAGGGTCATACCTTGGAGGTACGGCTCGTACTAAGACTACGTAATATCTCGAGTCAATGTTATGCCTCTGAGGTATGGCTCATACCATGAAGGTACGGTCCGTACCATGAGTTGTATGAGGATGCCCCTTGAAAAAAATGTTTCTGTATTTTCACGACTCATGGTACGACCCGTAAGTCAATTCCACGAGTGGTAGTAAGGATCGTATTGCCACTTTTGAACATTCCTATTCAGATTCTTGATATGATTTCCAAGTACAACTTGTGATAGGATACCACAAGCCGCACTAGGATTCGTACCTTGAGATTTTGACAAGTTTGGCTTGGGACATTCCCAACGAGCCGTCTACGAGTCATAGTATGAAACTACGAGTCATAGGAAGCCCTACATTGTCCCTTGAACCTACGATGGCATCTTATGACTCGTATTATGCAGTACAACCTGTACTATGACTCATAGATCTTTCTTATGTTAGGGTCCATGATGAGCCCGCAAGTGTGCCCAGGTCGTACAAGTAATATAGTGGCTCTTTTTAAGAACTTGAATGTCGAACCCACATGAGGCCGGACTACGGGGTAAAATTTTTCAAGTGTTAATTTACTAAAACTCTAATAATGAAGACAACGGTGTAAAGAAAAGTTTTTATATTTTGGAAATATTTTTATGCTAAACTAAGCTATTTATACAGTTGAGTCTGAACTATGAATGTGAGCATGCTGAGGCTACAAAGAACATGTGAAGAAACGAACTATCCATATACGTGGTTTGTCTTTTCCTCCGGTTGCTAGTCGGAACTAATGCCTATGGATTAAAACTCTCGTATTTAACCCAACTTAAGAATCATGAACCTTCCACCTACATTTTCGTGATAGAAGGAATTCAAGTTCTAGCTATACAAACCGATTCCACACATGACTAATACGACTTTCAGGTATATTTCTATCCCGAAGGTAAATCAATTCCCAATTTTCCCAAACCAAGAACAGATCATATCCTATTAATTCACAACTTTCCAATTTCTTGCCCTCTCGGGTGAAACCGAACTTTGGATTACATTAACATTGGCCAGACATTAGTAGGAACAAAATTAAATAGAACAACCATGGAAAAAGAGAAATTAAACCGGCTTAATCAATAATTACATTTGCAGCACAAAGTTCACTAACCTCAGCAAGAAGTATAATTAGCCACTCATTTGTGGATTAATCATCCTAAAACAAGTGTTAAATCTACAAGCAATTGAAAAGAAGAAGAAAGAGATAGAGAAGAACCTTAGAATTTTCGTCCTCAATGTTGCCCACTTTTTGTAACCCACGTTCTTGCTCCACCAAGTCAAGAATTATGTGAAAATAAACCTAGTGTGCTATTTATAATAGTAGGAATTTCTCCGGAATAACAAGCAACGTGTCACGGAGTGTAGCAGCGGAGCATTGCCTCCGTGACACGGCCGAACACTTGGAGGCTTTCTGGAAATCGCCCCGAAACTCGACCACAGCACCCTGCCGCGTTGGCAGCGTGGCACGGCTGCCAGGCGCATTGCACCATGGCGGTCGCGAACCTGCTGCCGTGGCACTTTGCCAACGCGGCAGGGGCTGTCTTGAGCAGCTTGCTGCCGTGGCACGTGCCCGACAACGCAGGTGGGCTGTTTTGAGCCTCCTCTTTGCCGACGTTTGCGTGTTAGTTCCGTCTCCAAGCCTCTACTTCACCAACTCATGAATTAGCTCCTCAAAGTCATCAAAAACCTACAAAACAAAGCTAATCATGTTGGTTAGCACTTATCTTCACTTTTATATAAAAATCTGAAAATGTATCAAATAACCCAGCAAACATGATTAATTTAAGTTGTAAGCGTATCACGGGACTATATTATTTCCGTGATCACAACCCCCACATAAAATCTTGGTAGGTCCTCGAACAACCTTTTACATATCATATGAATAAAGACTCAGACATAACTAATCTAGCAAGATATCAAATTACGGCTATGATGATTATTTAATATTTTTAATTATAAATTAATTACCTTTATGTTTTTATCTTTAATTTTTAAAACCACAAGATTGAAGGGTATTTTAGTTTCAAGAATCGACTCTCACTCGAAGCAACCTCTGTACAAATCAACTGATTAAGTCCCACATGAACTATATCTTCATTAAACATGTGCCACTCGGAAAGAGAGTTACCCCATCGCACGCAAAAACAATTTTATATCACAACATGTGTGGGTACATAAATAAATTTCACTCACTCTCACAAAGAATTCACATGCACCATGTAATGACCCTTAAGCTTGCCCTTAGTGTTGTACTCCACTAATTTTGAGGATGTATGAATGTAGATCAAGTAGGACTTTGTAGGTTGTAACTAACTCGGGTGTAGGTAGGTACTATTGTGATCGTAATAGTGACTATCTTCCCCTAAGCGCTTTCAATACATCACCCTCATTTCGAACCCCCTTCCCTTACTTCACCTCTTTATCCTTGGTAGTTTTTCTTTTTCCTCTTTTGTTCCCCATTTATTTTAGGCACTTTTGACTTGGCCATTAAGGAGCTCATAAATAATTTTCATTACTTTCTTTTTCTTGCTCCTTAATAATGATTAATCATTTTCACACAAGTGCACCTTCGACCTTTTCTCAACTTCTACAACTTGCTACTTCTCATTTCTTTTTCATTGCTGCCTCTATCTCTGCTCTTTCAAATTTTTTCTTCTTCAAGCGCTTAGGAGCTTTGGGTCAAATTCAAGGTTAATGAAAGAAAAGGTTTAGGCTTATGTTGCAGCTATCAAAGAATAGGCTAAGGCTCAACGGGGCTAACTAGGATTAACATTACAAGGTAGGTAAAACGAGGGATAAAGATTAGGTTCATTCAAAGAAATGCCTAAATCATCTCCTACAATTTTACATCCTTCATTTCGCTTCATACACACACAGGGCAAGTTCTAGACATTCCACAATAGCGAGAATACTCAAAACCCTTACACTCACGGCACATGCTCAATTCAAGACACATTCAGCAGACTCTTACTCAGCTAATCACAAGAATTCAAAAATTAAGCTTCAATCATATTGAGTCAAGTTCAAGAGCCTAAGTGTCTCAAACAAAGTTATACATTTACATGCTTTAATACTAAACATACTTGCATCTTACAATCATTCATAACACATTAAAAGAATATCAAACATCCATTAGCTATGAGTTTACAAAAAAGAACAAAAACCTATTGACTAATTTTTCTCAAGGACGGACGTCATCCATCCATCTTCGGAAACAGGTCCTAACACGACTAAAACATTATATACGAGACAAATAAAAAATAAAAAATAAAAATAAAAAATAAAAATAAAAACAAGAATTTATTCTTCGGTTCAAAGACTGTGGAAAAGAACCGACCAAAGAAAACCAACGGGTGATGAATTCATGCTTGACTCACAAGAATTTTCAAATTTCTCCAAATATTTTTTTTCTTCCACAAGCATTATATTCACCAAAAATTTGTTAAGCACAGAAAATTTTTGAAATTTCCTTCGAAATTTCCCTCACCCCACACTTAAATCATGCTATGTCCTCATAGCATCAAATTAACTTCCAGAGGGTGAGAAATACTCCACTGAGGCCTTTAGGCCTAATAACAACATAGTTCCCTTCCACTTTCACCTTGGGTGGGTGTTCAGCCCCCTTTTCTCTTCCTCTTGTTGCTTCCTCCTTTACGGGTACTCAGACTTCCCCTCCATCTGTGCTTATACCAAAACAACAAAGTAAAACCTATAAAAATAAAATCAATAAAAATGCGAGAAATTAAATGGTACCTATGGTACCCATGGGTTGCCTCCCAGCGGCGCTAATTTACGTCGCGTACGGCGTGTCAAGTTTCACCACTTTTTCCTCCACCTTGAGGATATGATCTCACCCCTAATTTCTTCTCTAATTTTCTTTTATGCTCCAGGGTGGTGGTGAAAAATTGTAAGGACCAAACGGTAGATGTCGCCTTTGGCGTTTATTGGTCCTTAAGTAAGTGAAATCATTTTGTCCATTATAATCAGCAAATTTCAAAATGTACGGGGCTTGGTCCTCCTCTAGACATTTCTCTACAAGCTTGGAAGACTCTATTTCAATGTCGTCCACCAAACTCAAAGGTAGAGAAATGCTTCAGTGAGTCAATGCACCTTGGTTTTAAGCCTTAATGCAATTGACCCTTACTCGTATATACCTCTCCCTTGCATCAACGCATCTATCTCTCAGTATTTGCAAATGAATTGGCCATACTCTATCTCTTCTCCCCTGAATGGATTTTCTACAAGTATGAACTCATCACGGGGACTCTCAAGAAATTCTAATTGTTGGGCTTCATCCAAAAATTCACCTGTCTTTTTCTTGTAGTTCCTCTTGATATCAACCTATTTGTTACCTGCAATTTGTCACAAGCTTCAACCTCGGCAATCATCTCTAGTGAATTTAAAGCTCATCTTTTTAGAGTCGCTCCATTCTCTTCTAGCTGAATTCTCATTTCTTCCATCACCTCCCTCGTTGCTTCTGTTTGCTCAAGCATCTGTTTTAGCATGTCTTCTATTCGAGCTTGGCGTCCCAAGTCCTCATTTCCATCATGCCTATATTCAGCAAAAACAACAGAAAAAGGATCATAGTAGGGGCTTGGGGGATGGGAGTATGCATTGGGACCCAGCCATCCCAATGGTCATCTTGACCACCACATATGTTACACGTGTTATAGTGTTGCCACAAGTGGTGTTCTCAGAAACCAGAGACAAGACTCATCAAAGTATGGATATTCACCATTTAAACCATTTATGTTCAAGATGTCATGTTGAGAAGGGTATCCAAAAACGATCAAAAATATATTTTTTTTTCTTTTTTTTTTAAAATAAAATAAAATTACAAACACGTTGTCAACGCTTGTATAGAATTCGTTAACTAACGCCAGAAAAATAAATTTTTACCGATTGCCGGTCGGCAACGGCGCCAAAAACTTGATAGCCCGCAAGTGTACGGGTCGTACAAACCAGCCTCAGTGGCTCTTTTTAAGAACCGTATCGAACCCACAGGGACTGGACTACAGGGGTAAAACTTTTTCAAGTGTTTAATTTACTAAAACTCCTAATAATGAAGACAACAGTGTAAAAAAATGTTTTATATTTTGGAAAATATATTTTTATGCTAAACTAAACTATCTATACGGTTGAGTACGGCTAGCAGATGTGAGCATCTTGAGGCTACAAAGAACATGTGAAGAAACAGGCTATCCCATATACGTGGTTTACTTCTTCTCCGGTTGCTAGTCGGAACTAATGCCTATGGATTAAAACTCTCGTATTTAACCCAACTTAAGTCATGAATCCTTCCACCTACATTTTTCGTGATAGAAGGAATTCAAGTTCTAGCTATACAAAGCAGATTCCACACATGACTAATACGACTTTCGGGTATATTTCTATCGAAGGTAAATCAATTCCCAATTTTCCCAAACCAAGAAAAGATCATATCCTAATTCACAACTTTCCAATTTGCCTCTCGGGTGAAACCGAACTTTTCGGATTTACAACATTGGCCGAGACATTAATGTAGTGGGAACAAGAATTAAATAGAACAACCATGGAAGAAAAGAGAGAAATTAAACCGGCCAATCAATAATTACATTGCAACACAAAGTTCATAACCTCAGCAAGAAGGAGAATTAGCCACTCATTTGTGGATTAATCATCCTAAAGCAAGTGTTAATCCTACAAAGCGAATTGAAAAAGAAGTTGAAGGAGATAGAGAAGAACCTTAGAATTTTCGTCCTCAATGTTGCACTTTGTAACCCACGTTCTTGCTCCACCAAGTCAGAATTATGTGAAAATAAACCTAGTGTGCTATTTATAATAGTAGGAATTTGTCCCAGGAATAACAAGCAACGTGTCACGGAGTGCAACGCGGAACTGCCTCCGTGACACGGCCGGACGTGGAGGCTTTCCGGAAATCGCCCCGAAACTTGACCACGGCAGCACCGCGCGTTGGCGGCGTGGCACGCTGCGGGAGCAGCGCGTTGCACCATGCTGGTCGCGGAGCAACCCTGCCGTGGCACGTTGCCAACGCGGCAGGGGCTATCTTGGGCGGCTGCACGCCGTGGCACGTGCCGGCGCGCGAGGTGAGGTGTTTGAGCCTCCTCTTTGCCGGCGTTTGCGTGTTTCTTCCCGTCTCCAAGCCTCTACTTCACCAACTCATGAATTAGCTCCTCAAAAGTCATCAAAAATCTACAAAAAAAGTAATCATGTTGGTTAGCACTTATCTTCACTTTTATATAAAATCACATGAAAATGAATTAGATAACTTAGACAACACGATTAATTTAAGTTGTAAAGCGTATCGGGACCTATATTATTTCCGTGATCGGTCCATGTCTTGCATAGTTCATAACCACAGTGAGTACTACGACCCGCACAATGAAGTTACGAGTCATAGGACCAACCGTACCCACCTGAACTCATGCCTTGAAATACATATCTACTTCTCACTCATGACTAATACTATGACTAAGTAAAACCCTCTTACGAGCCTTCTTACAAGAAGTCGTAGCACCTTCCTGTTAGCAATTCTTCTACCACCTATTTTCTTGTTTCCCCTGCACTAAACATATATAAGTCAATCAACGGGTTTCCTCCCAAGAAGCGCCGGTTTAATGTCACATTGACGTAGGTGGTTTGGTTACGCGAGAATTCACATGCCACCACATGGGTTTCCTCCCAAGCTCCTAATTTAATGTCGCGGCATGGCACAAGTCTCTTATTTCTCAGACTTTGTCCAAGGAACTCGGACTCATCCTCTATTGCTGAGACAACTCTGTACTCCTTTGGTTGCTTCATTGACCGACAGACATTGAAAGGTGACCTCTTCTTTATTCGATCCTAAATTTCAAGCCCAGCAAGCTTTGCACATCTACTAAGCTCTCCCAATGAAAGGAATGGTCGCCCCAAAATGATGGGGACCTCAAAATCAACCTCGCAATCAAGGATCACGAAGTTCACTGGGAATATGAATCTATCCACTTTAAAAAAGCATCGAACAGGATCCCACGAGCTTCTTCACGGTTCGGTCGGCCATTCCGCAGCTGCATGGTAGTCGTGTGGGGGCTCCCAAGCCCAACTACTTAAACACGACTAATGGCATCAGATTGATTCTTGCTCCCAAGTTACAAAATGCCCTCCTCATGAACTCAACATCACCTAATGTACATGGAATGGTGAAGGCACCTAGATATTCCTTCTTCTAGGTAAGGACGAAGTAAGGATAAAGCTCTACAATGATGCACATTATCCTGGGCTCATAGCTAATGGACTTTTCTTAGTAACATGGTCCTTAATAAATTTGGCGTATTCGGGCATCTATTCGGTCTTCAACCAATGGTATGTTTATAGATAATTGCTTTGGCATTGACAGGAATTTCTAAAACTTATCATTCTCCTTTTTTCTTCATTCACTTTGAGCAGTGGCGGTAGTCTTGGAATAGCCTTATAAATTTATGTGGCTTCTTGCTTCTCTCCTTGTTCAGCTTCGGGCCCTTTTAAACAGCGGAGCCTTAGTCAACTCAGCATCCTCATTATGCTCATTCTCGGCAACCTCTTCCTCATCTTTGATTATGCTTTCTTTGTTCCTTCCAACTACAATCGGTAGAGGAGGATCAACCATGGTCTTCCCACTCCCTAGTCATCATAGCCATGCGGTGACCATGCATTCTTTGGATTCTTATTTGTGTTGCTAGGTAGTGTACCCTTTACTAGGGTTCATGGATGCTGACAGCTGCCGTAACTACCGTTCGATCTTCTTGATAACACTATAGCATGTGACTCAACTCTCTGCTTCTGCTCGATAGATCACTACGGATATCTTTCGGCTGATCATTTGTGGATCTCACCTTCTTTAGCATCTCAATCCATCATGCTCTCCACCTTTGGTGTCAAGCCTCCCCCTCACGTGCATTTATAGGAACGTACAATCCTGCTCGATCATTGCGGTATCTGTCACTCATTCTTGAATCTCTGCTTGCGCTCGACCTCAGCTTCTATCTCGGATCCATTCTGAATTTTAATTGTCTGTATTGTTTCTACTTTGTTTCGAACTTTGGAGCCAAGTGTCTTATCTAGACCCTTGGGCGTT
Organism: Datura stramonium; assembly: GCA_018107945.1. Classification (NCBI taxonomy): domain Eukaryota; kingdom Viridiplantae; phylum Streptophyta; class Magnoliopsida; order Solanales; family Solanaceae; genus Datura; species Datura stramonium. The sequence goes on along the minus strand of JACEIK010006321.1, from coordinate 52,971 downwards.
GGCTAAAAACCCACCACCTGGTTGTCTCTAAGTTTGCCTCCTCCTAGGAATTTGAGTCGTCGGGCCTTGGCTCCTATCCCTGTGTCCCACTGCATTAACTTTTACGGATCCCGCGCCAATAATATGCTTAGTGAGAAAGTCCAATAATGTGCATATGAGCCAATTTTGGTCACATTCTTCTTCCTTCCTTTGTTGGTCTACAATCAAACCAACAGCATATGTACCAGCTGCTGCTTCCGCTTTTTGGGTATTCTGATCTTAGGCATATTTATATGCCCAAGTGATACTCAAATGCGTCGTTTTTTCTTGTTTATCTAACAATGTTTGTACTTTCTCATGTAAATTGTAGGAAAGTGTGAATTTATACTAACCAACATGATTAGCGTTGTTTCGCAGGAAAAATGTACTTTTATGAACCTAAGATGCATGTTGGGAGGAATCGGAAATGGACTCGGAAGCGAGCAAGGAAATGGCCAAGGAAAGCAAGGAATAAGGGGCTCCGCGATGGGCCGTGTCACTTGTTGCCATCCGCGAATGCATTCTGTCCGGAGGATTAAATTGGCAACAATTCCAGAGAAGGTCAGCGTTCGTGCCGTGGCACGTTGGACCTAGTACTTGGAGCTTGACATTCCGAGTGAAGATAGCATTCGTACCGTGTCACGTTGGGCAACTCCGCACGTTACATGCCGTGCCACGTTGGGGATAATTACAGCGACCAAATTCCCGAGAGCTTCCGCGTTTGTGCCGTGTCACGGGCGGTGCTCCTTGATGCACTCCGTGACACGTTGCTATTATTCCGGGAAAATTCCCACCGGTATAAATAGAACACTTAGGTTCATTTTTTAATTATTCTGACTTGGTGGAGCAAACACGTGGGTTACAGGCGGTTGAGGGGACGAAAATCTTAGGGTTTTTCTCTATCTCTTTCTCCTTTCTTTCAATTGTTTGTGTGATTTACACTCATTTAATGATGTTTAATCCACAAATGAGTGGCTAATTTCACTTCTTCTTGAGGTTAATAACAATTGTAGTGGAAATGTGATTGTTTATCATTTGGTTTTTCATCTTTTCTTCCATAGTTGTTCCTATTGATTCTTGTTCTTCTTGCATTAATATGTGGCCAATGTTAATGTACATCTAAAAAGTCGGTTTCACTTTCTAGAGAGCACGAAATTGGAAAGTTGTGAATTAATCGGATATGATCTTTTATGCTTAGTTTGGGAAAATTGAGGTGATTTGCAACCCGGGATAGAAATATACACGAATCATATTAGTCAATTATTGGAATCGGTTTTGTATGGCTTTAACATGAATTGGCTTGTACGAATGTAGGTGGAAGGTTCATGATTCTTAAGTTGGGTTAAATACGAGAGTTTTAATCCATAGACATAAGTTCCGACTAGCAACCGGAGAAAAGATTATTAACGCGATAATTAATTTCTCTACATGTTCGTTTAGCCTCGGCATGCTCACATTCATAGTTAGAGACTCAAAATTTGTATATTCATTTTAGACTTAGTATAAAATTAAAACCATAAAATAAAAAACTTTTCTTTACATTGTTGTCTGCATTTTTAGAGTTACAGTTAATTGACATTTGAGTAGATTTGCCCCGTAGTCTAGTCCCCGTGGGATCGATGCTTAGCTTTACTTGAGCCACTTACTACTTGTTCGACCACGTGCCACTTGCGTGTAGTCATCCAGGACAGCCGAACAAGTTTGCAGCGCCGGTGCCGGGGACTGGAAATTGGCAGGAAATTTTCTTAAAGTGTTAGTTTGCTATTTCTTTGTATTAGTGTTGACAACTTGGTCTTAGCCTGTATTTTTGAATGTCAGTTGTTGAACACTAGCAAGGGACAAAGAGCTGGACCCATCCTTAGAAATTTGGAAAGACAATTCCATTATCAACGGAGAGAAGCTCTAGGAAAACTGCAGTTTGCTCAGACAAACAATCTTGGAGCAACCACAGAGTCCACCACTTGTGCGGGCGGTGTTAGTGCCAGTGATGGCAGCTAGGCCGGTTCGCGATGTGGCAATCCCACATGCTAGCAATGCACGTCTAGCATTCGCAAGCACGAGCCGGGGAGGGAGGTTCGAGCTTAAAAAGAACATGGTGCAATTGCTGCACACAAACGGGCAGTTCTGAGTCTCCCACCACGAGGATCCACAACAACATATTCAAAAATTTTTGGAGATAAGTGACTTGCCCATTCCCACATTAGTGTGCAGTTATGTCGGGCTTACATTGTTCCCATTTTCACTTTGGGAGAAGCCCAAGGTGGTTGGCGATGAGCCACCCAATTCTATCACCACGTGGGATGATCTTGCAAAGAAGTTCTTGATCCGGTTCTTTCCATCGATAAAACAGCGAGACTTAAGTCAAATTCTAAGTTTTAAACAAAGAGAAGGGAGAATCTTTATCAAGCTTGGGAGATTCAAATCATTGCGAGTTGTCCTCATCACCACCAATCCAATGATGTGTTGGTGCACACTTTTATAAGTTTTGGAGTCCACACAAAAAATTTCATTGGACTTGGCAAAATTTGGGGGACAAGCATTAGAAAAGACTTATTAGGAATTTGTATCCTTTGTTAAATCATATTTCGCGAGAATTGTCAGGATTTGGAATGCGGACTACGCAAGAGGAGGAGCAGGAAAGCGTGCAGGTCTTAGAAGTGGATGGTTTTACAGCTATCGCTGCACAGATAGCTGCGGTGCAGAATCAACTCAACACCCACTTCAGTAACATGAGCATGAATCGATCTCAAGCCCCGGTGAATGCGGTGCAACAGATTTGGTGTGAGGTGTGCGGGGTAATGAACACTGTTGAGTGTTGTGGAACAAATCTAGACTCGGTGAACTTTGTCAGTATGCACAAAGAGAATTAATCACCAGAAGTATGGTAACAGCTACAATTCTAACTGGAGGAATCACCCGGAGCACTCTCTTGGGGTAGCAACAACCATCGGGGCGAGTTCGGAGATCGAGTGCAAAGGAATCAAGGAGGGCAGCAGAACTGTCGGTCACAATACAAAAACAACAATGCCCTCCTCCGCCACCATCACCCCAGCATTGAGGAGATGTTCAAAACTATGATAGCTAACCAAGCTCAATTGCAGGCTGACTATGTTAAATTGGTAGCCGATGTAAAGAACAATCAGTTAGCTACAAAGCGTTTGGAGTACCAATTTGGGCAATTTGCTGGAGCCCAAAACACCAGGCCTAGAGGAGGACTTCCTAGCGACACGGACCCAACCCCAGGCAGGTGAATACATTGACCACAAGGAGTGGTTTGCAGCTTAAGAGGTGGAACCGGAAAGACCATCTCAACAGTCAGGAGCGGCAGAAACGGAGAGGGAGCAAAGTGATGAGAGGGGAAGAAAAGGATGCTGAACCAGAAGACCTCCACCCCCTCAACGATTAAAGAAACACAAGGAGGAGGCGTGTTTCAAAAGTTCATGGAGGTGCTCAAATAGGTATACATTAACCTCTTGTTGATGTTTTGCGGGAGTGCCGAAGTACGCAAAGTAGGTAAGGGCATCGTGGCGAACAAAAGCAGGTTGACGGAGTATGCCACGGTGGCTCTTGCGGAGGAGTGCACTTCCCGGATACAAGAACAGATTGCCCACAAAGCTCAAGAGGACCTAGGGCTTACAATACAGATACTATTGGGCGAGTATCAAGCTCGCGGATTATGTGATTTGGGAGCGAGCATTAACGTGATGCCGATATCGGTATTCAAGAAGTTGGGGCTAGGGAGTCCTAGACCAACAATAGTGATCTTGCAGCTAGCAGATCGTTCCTTGGCAAGACCAGATGCTATTGTGGAGGACGTGCTGGTGAATGTGGGCTCCCTTATCTTCCGGTAGACTTCGTTGTCTTCCCGGACTTGAGCCAGGAACGCGGAAGTCCATTTATTTTGGGACGTCCTTTCTTGGCGACCGGGAAAGCGCTGATAGATGTAGCTGTAGGGCAGCTAACTATGCGAGCACACGACAAGGTGGAGGTGTTCGTGTGTGCAAGGCCACCAAGCTCCCCGGTTGTGTACGAGGACTCTCGATCAACGTACTTGATCGAACTGTTGGTGAGTCACGAGTTAATGGGAAAACCCCCTGACAGGGGTAAGCCTGACAGGGGTGAGGACGTGTTCGTGAGAAAACATCCGTCACCCTAGGGGCGGAGATGAGCGCGAATGACGTCGAGGTTGCGACGGAAACAAGGCGCTGCACGAGGCAACCGTGAATTTATTGTATTGTAAATGTACAGATAGTTAAAAAGAAAAAAAAGAAAAAAAATGTAAATATAAATAAAATATTGTGTGTGTTTTCAAACCTTGGGATTCTAACCGATTTCTTGTTGTAAGATAAATTTCAGGTTGATCGGAGGGCAAAACGCAAGGACTCGCAAAGGAGAAAAAATGAGGTAAGAAAAAAAATTGAAAAGTGGCAAATAGTGAGCCCACGCGTCGGCTCCGTGTTATCCTCCGTAACACGTTGAAGGCAATTCTGGAATTTTACAAATTCCAGAACACTTCTTCATGATAGCTCCATTATCACGAGGAGGGGTGCTCGCGTTACCCTCCGTGACACATTGAGGTGTTGTCTTGTCGGGTCTGCCGAGGGTCACTTAGGGTAACCGCGCGAAACCTCCACTTTTTGCTTGTTCCCCTCATTTTCCCTCATTTTTCATCCCCTCCGTGACAAACCCCCGAAAAATCCCTTCTCCCTCAACGTGCCACGGACCTAGGCACATAATTTCGTCAAGTTTTCTTCCGTTCATCGAATTCCAATTATGTTCTTCAACTCTATCTCAATTTTAGTCGAATTTTTTGATTTTTAGCATGAGATGTGGTAAACCTTACCTATGTAGAAATTGAGCTTAAATTCATTCAAGTTATTGTCGATTAATGTTCGTAATATGATTGTGATTGTATGAACCGATAAATACATTAGCTTGATCGAATTTTTGTAAAATTGTAGCTAGGGCTTTAATTTGAATATGAAAAGGGGAAAAATCTAGTTGAATTGTGCAATTATTATTTGGGTTGTGTATGTTGGGTGAGATGAGTTGGTTGTGCTAACTGGTAATATCTTGAAAGACCAGCGGATTTTCGAGGTATTGAAATTGTGATATGCAAGAAATGTGTGAGTGCATAGGTTTGTGTAGATAAATAGTTTTCTTTTTTTTCTTTTTCCTTGCTAAGTGCTCTATATAAAAATGTGATCGATGGTAATGTTGTAATTAGTTGTACGAAGTCTAGGTAGTACAAAAGAACTTACACCGTCGAATTCTCGAGTGCAAGGCATGATTGTTTGTGTTTTATGTTTGTTTTTATTATGTAAATTAGAAATAAGTATGATCTTGCCTTAATGCTGTAATTGTGTGGCTAAAGACTAAGTGTGGGGTGGCCTAGCCTAACCCATCTTAGTCAGCTAATTCTAAATTGACTAACATTGGTCTGTCTGCTTTATTTGACAGGAACGATGTCAAACGAGCAAGACTAAGGAAAGGGTGCATCTACATCGGGCGCCGTGAAAGAGGATTCAGCGAACAGCGGTCCCAGCAGCACCAGCGATTCTGCGCGGCCAACGCCAATACCGAACCTGATGGGTGACTGAGGAAGGAAGAAATGGTATACGAAGCATAAGGAAAACAAGTACATTCTGCAAGGAGCACATTGCAAGGGAGACGTTAGCACCGGGAGTTCCCTCGAATTGTCCACGGATTGACACTGTAATTTGAGCTTCATCTTTGAAAAGAGCCCAAGGGTGCAATGCGCACTTGATTGGGAGTTCTATGTCAACTGGAGCCCGACCCTCCGCAGTCACACCATCAAAATAAGGGGCCAAATTGTCACTCTTGAGCCCCATCACCTTAATTCCATCTTGGGAGCACGAACACAGACACCCATGTACTTCGACAGCTGAATATTACTCCACCATATGCCGATATCGGAACGCACCTTGTGTAGAGCCCGTTCGACAGCACGCTGGAGCAGGCATAAGGGAGGGGCTACCATCAGACCGTGCCCTACTCACAGATGAACAGGAAGCCAGAATCTGGCTGAAAATTGTGTGTTCTGGCAATTAGAGTGCACATGACGGATGTCACACGAGGATCGCGTGTGCTTGGTGTATGCCCTGATGAAAGGGCTAGAGATCAATGTTGTGGCGGTGATCATATCCGCCATGAACAGAGCCCGTTTGCATCAAAGGGCTGGAATTGCAGGTTTGGTGGTTTGCTGACCACGTTCCTGAGGGCCTAGATGTTGAGAAGAGGCCTGGATTACATCCCGCGAGATGGAGAGAGGTGTGCCGTGGACGTCACAAAGACCAGGCACCCGACACCACTCACTGAGCAGTCATTACACTAGCCGAGTGACATGCTCAGGATGATCCAGTACATGGCTCGCATGTTTGGGATACAGATACTCCAGCTGCTAATAGACGAGAGAGGCCGGCAACGGAGGATGAGCGTGGCAGCTCGATTTGGATTACCCTTTCGGCGAAAACGCGGAGCTCTATGTCGAGGTGGGCTGACTTTGTGGGCCGTGGATGACGGCGTCCCCACTGATGAGGAGACACGTCGTGAGGACTCTGATGTTAGTCAGGAGGACGGCAGGGCGATTCAGATATGGGAGATGAGGGCAGCGACACCTGACGAAAGTTGAATACTTCGATTGATGGGAGTTTCACCGCCCACTTTTGTGCTATGTTAACTGTATGAACACTAGGGACGGTGTTCGGTTTTAAGTGTGGAGTGGGGAGTAGTTAGGTGCTGGTGTTTGTCTTGTGTTGTTGTTATTCATGTTCTGTTGTTGTGCTTGGAAATTTGTGACCATTTGTGCTTTTTGTGTGTATGTTTCGTATTGTAATTATTATTTTGAAGTTGTTGTGTCTTTGTTGGATGTTGTTAGATGGTTGTGTAAATATTTTTTTTAATCGAAATCATCGATAGTTTTTAAAAAAATTTCGTTAATTATTTTATGATTGGGTTCCTCGCCATTTGTTTTCGATTTATTTTACGAGAGAAAGTCCCACATTGAACCGAAGTGATAGTAGTGCCGTTCCCTATGATGGATGGATGACGACCGTCTTAAGGTTAATGTAGTCGATAGGAGTTGCTTTTGTCTTTCATTTTTATTTGTTTGGTTGTATCCCATACGTGTGTCGCTACTCTGTGGTTACGAAATTCTTGTTGCGTATTGTACGTGATATTTAAGAAATGCAAAGTGGTTCATATGGCTTGTACAATTTGTACATATTTGAAAGCCTAGGCCATAGAATTCAATTCGGATTTGATTGAGGCCCAATGTTTGAATTCTTTTAATTAGCTGATTGAAGGTACGTATGTCTTGAGTTGAGCATGTGCAATGGTGTCTAGTCAGGTTTCGATTATTCCATGCTATTGTATAATGTCTAGAACTTGACTGGGGTGTGTACGAAACAAAATGAAGGAAGTGTAGTGTAGGAAGGATGGTAGGCGTTTCTTTGTTTTAACCTAAAGTTTTTCTTTTCATACCACCTCGAATGTCAAATCCTAGTTAGCCCATTGAGCCTTTAGCCTATTTTTTTTCTTTTATCGAAAAGGTGTAAAGCCAAACGCCCCTTTCTTTTCATTATGCGTAAGTGATCCAAACTCTTAGCGCTCAAGAAAAATTAATTTTCCCCACAGTGTCAAGGAGTGAAATTGAAAAAAAAAGAAAGAGGAAAAAGCAAAGTGATGAAAGTAAGAAAAATCAAGGTGCACTTGCCGGTTTAAAGAAAATAAAGATGTATAACTAATATTTGTTGTTGATGCGGTTTGCTTAAAGAAGTGGGGGACAAAAAATAAAGAAAGACTTCAGAATGGGAGGAGGAAGGAAGAAACAATGCCCAGAATGTGATGGGATGTATTGAAAAGCGCTTAAGGACGCTAGTTGCTATTATTAGTTGACCCAATATATACTAGTTCCGTAACACATTACAACCCCGTTAAGTCCTACGTGATCTTACATCACGCGTCCTTATATTAATGGAGTAATACACTAGAGGCAAGCCTATGGTTCATGACACGATGCATGTGAATTCTTTTGGGAGAGAGTGAAATTGTGTGTATATGCCCCTGCATGAAATGTTTTAGAGTTCATGTGATTAAAAAAAGGGGAAAATTCTCTTGTGTTGTGAGGGCACATGCTTGGCTGAAAGATTGAGTTTCGTGTTGGATATCTTGATCAGCTAATTTGCATGAATTTGCCAATGTCGAGAGTCGATTCTTGAGTCTAGGAGGTCTTGATATGTTGAATGTCATTGTAATGATGATACTATGCATGTTTTCTTGATAATTTGCTATGAAAATAATCGGTATAACCGTAGCTCGGATTGTCGAGCCGAAGTAGCCATGATTGGGTGTCAATTGCATGAGGTGTAAGATTATTGTTTGAGGACGAACAAGATTTTAAGTGTGGGGTAAGTGATCTTGGGCATATTTATATGCCCAAGTGATACTCAAATGCGTCGTTTTGTCTTGATTATCTAATGTTGTACATTCTCATGTAAATTGTAGGAAAGTGTGAATTTATACTAACCAACATGATTAGCGTTGTTTTGCGGGGAAAAATGTACTTTTATGAAGCTAAGATGCATGTGGAGGAATCGATGGACTCAGGGCAGGTAGGGAAATGGCCAAGGAAAGCAAGGAATAAAGGGGCTCCGCGATGGAGCCGTGTCTGCCATCGCGGATGCATTACTAGTCCGGAGGATTAAGTGGCAACAATTCCGGAGAAGGTCCGCGTTCGTGCCGTGGCACGTTGGACCTAATTACTTGGAACTTGATATTCTAGTGAAGGTGCGCGTTCGTACCGTGTCACGTTGGGCAAGCTCCGCGTTGCATGATGTGCCACGTTAGGGATAATTACCTGGACGACCCAGATTCAGAGGGTTTCCGCATTGTAGCGTGTCACGGAGCGGTGCTCCACGATGCACTCGTGACACGTTGCTTGTTTATTCGGGAAAAATTCTCACTAGTATAAATGAACACTTAGGTTCATTTTTAATTATTCACAGCTTGGTGGAGCAAGAACGTGGGTTACAGGCAGTTGAGGGACGAAAATCTTAGGGTTTTTCTCTATCTCTTTCTCCTTTCTTTCAATTGTTTGTATGATTTACTCCACAAATGAGTGGCTAGGCTGGCGAGGTTAAGAACAATTGTATTGAAATGTGATTGTTCATCATTTGGTTTTTCATGTTTTCTTCCATGGTTGTTCTATTGATTCTTGTTCTTATTGAATTAATATGTGGCCAATGTTAATGTACATCTAAAGTCCGGTTTCACTCGAAGAGCACGAAATTGGAAACTAGATTAATCGGATATGATCTTTTTTGGTTTGGGAAAATTAGAAATTGATTTACCTTCAGGATGAAAATATACCTGAAAGTCGTATTAGTCAATTGTGGAATCGGTTTTGTATGGCTAGAACATGAATTTCTTCTTATCACGAAATGTAGGTGGAAGGTTCATGATTCTTAAGTTGGGTTAAATACGAGAGTTTTTATCCATAGGCATAAGTTCCGACTAGCAACCGGAGAAAAGATTAACCAACTTGTATCGATAGTTAATTTCTCTACATGTTCGTTTTAGCCTCAGCATGCTCACATTCATAGTTCAGACTCAACTGTATATTCATTTTAGACTTAGTATAAAATTAAAACCATAAAATAAAAAACTTTTCTTTAACATTGTTGTCTGCATTTGAGTTACGGTTAATTGACATTTGGTAGATTTGCCCCATAGTCCAGTCCTTTGTGGGAACGATACTTAGCTTACTTGAGCCACTTACTACTTGTTCGACCACGTGCACTTGCGTGTAGTCATCCGAGACAACTTGAACATATTCCATGCTCTGTTTGTTTTGGTCACTCTATCTAGAATAGTGGTAGCTTGATCCTAGGTGTGGCTCATCGGTGCTCCTCCTGCCACTATGTCTGCTACAACTTTGTGTTGTTGTTGTTCAAGGATCTATAGAAAATCTCCAGCAAATTGTCATCGGGAACTTTGTGGTTCGAGGCACTTGGTTAACTTCATCTTGAACCTCAACCCGGATCTCATAGAGTGCCTCGTATTGAGTTGTCAAAAATTATAGATTTCATCCTTAAGCTAAGCATCCTGGAGGGTGGAAAAGATCTATTTAAGCTTTCTCGGCTCCCTCCGAGTTCGTAATGGAGTCGTTGGGCAACTCCGATAACCACAAGTGGCCTTCCCGAGAAGAAAAGGGAAGAGTCTTAGCCTTATAACATCTTGGCTAACTCCAGGCAACCTATACGCCTTGCATATCCCAACAAAGTTCATTAGGTGCAGATTTGCATCATCGGTTATGTGACCACTAAGCACCCCCTTCATACTCAATAATTGTATCATGGTTCTAGTGATGTTAAAATTTTGTTCCATCGAGCAATGGTGGTGGTACATGCTTCAGTTCCGCCCGACCATCAATGTCCAGGTCATCCTCGTGAAGAATTGAGGGCATATCTTTGACCTCTATTTCCCCTTCAATGGCGACCAACGTTCACAACCTCATCTCGAGCATCCTTCATCCTGAAGTGCGGCTCTAGGAGCTAGCTCGGCTTTCTAACTTCTTCAACAATACGAGCATGTCTTTTCTCTTGGTTCTTCATTCTTCGTAGTGTTTTTTTGAGTTCGAGATCCAAAGGAATCAGCGGGTTTCCACTATGACGAGTACTTGGCATTCACCAAGAGACAACCGAGTGGATATCAAAAAACAAAAACTAATTCAAGAAATAACAAATAAAATTCAAATACAAGAAACTAATCTAATCTTAGTTGTATTCCCCATTAACAATGCCACTTGTTGATAACGCTCAAACTCACACCTCCTAACAAAGTATGAAGCGGACATTGTCAATATAGAACCCAACAAAAGAGGTTGGGGTCGGACCAATAGGGAATAAGGTAAGATATAGACTAATGTCGGTACTTAAGATTTGTAAAGTTTCCAAATTGGGGGATTTCAAGGAAAAATAATATTAAATCAAGATTACAATTGTGATTTTTATTAAAAAATTGAAAATAACTAGGATAACGGGTTCCCCGTGGGTTGCAAATCTTCTTTGGGTGTGCACATGTGATCAATCCCAATACTTACTTGTAGAACTGAAAACTAGGGTCCATCCAAACGACTGGTTCGCTATATTGGATGATTATACTCAATCACCGAGTCAGGTCTCATGAGTGATTTCAAACAAACCGTTATCAATATGCTCCAAATTTAACTATCCACGCAACCACAGCTCAAGTTAATAAAATTATAAAGACCAAGGCTTTGTTGTAATTCTCTTTGCCTAATCTCCTCTAGGTTCAAGCAAGTAAAGAATTCGAGGCAAGTCCTAGCATTGTACACTGTTAAGAAACGATTAAAGATGAAGACAATACAATACAAGCGTTTAGCATTAGTTTTGAATCACTTTTGTGTAACCCTATTTTGTTATTCCTTTGTGGTTCTCACAACCTAATTCTTGGAGGTTTAACCTCTCTCATTATTGTAAGATAACAATTAGAATTCATATACAAACACATAATTAAATACTTACAACCAACAATTGGAAGAAAACTACCTTTGAATATCAAAGAACAATCTCAAGAACAATTGATGAAATGAAGTGTTTGATCCTAAGAATTGCTATCCAAAACTTGATAAAAATTGACAAAAATTATTCTTGACATGTCTCTACTAATTCCTTTCTGGCTTCCCTTACTAAAATAAAATATAAAAGGTATTTATACCGACATTAGAAACTTTTTTCCTAAGATAACGAGAATTTTCATATATGGTGCCGGCTTGTATCACGGGCGACCTACGACCCATAACGGGATTTTACGGGTCGTACCTGCTTCTCGTACATCCTTGGCTATTGTAGATTTGTCTAAGTGTTGGTAGGCTAGTATGACTCATACCACAGTCCTACAAGTCATTACCATGCATACGTGGCTTGGCCACACGAGAACTCGACACCTTCTGGAATTTTCCATGAGTGTTGTGGTACACCTCGAACCTTCCTCCTATGACTCACTCTTTTGCTTGTCTAGCTGAAGTCCTTCCAAGTCTTGAAGAATCACTTGAAGCTTTCCACGGATCATGGTGTGTGTCGTATGTGAGTGCTACAATCCGTGGATCCACCTATACCAAGATACTGCCTTGTGCTAATTTCTCTGAAGAATTCCACGACTCTAGTTACGGCTCATACCATCTTGGTACGGCTTGTACTGAAAGTCGTACGTTGCCTTCCGCTTAATCTAGCCTTATGATTTTTACCATGATTATCAATATTGCTCATACAATCAGGTATGGCTCGTACTTGAGACTTGTACTTGGCTGATTTTCTGCACTTTTATGCCTCTTTTACATTTTGTTTCAACACATGTTTTCCCTTAAAACAAATCAAAAGTACCTCATATACATATTAACATACTCCAATCCATGCTATTTTCTCAGTTTTAAGCATCGAAAGTGCTGTAAACTTAGAGCACATCATATATAAATACCTTTTATGTTTTCTTTTGGAGAAAGAAGTTAGAAAAGTAGTAGAGACGTGTGAAAAATATTGTTTGTCAATTTTATCAAGTTTTTGGAGAGCAATTCTTAGGAACAACACTTGATTTCATCAATTGTTCTTGAGATTGTTCATTGATATTCAAAGCAGATTTTTTTCCAATTATTATTGCAAGTTTTTAATTATGTGTTTGTCTATCAATGCTAATTATGATCTTACAATCATGAGAGGCTAAAACCTCAACAACTAGGATTGTGGGAACCATGGTGCATTAACGAAATAGGGTTACACAAAAGTGATTCAAAATCAATGTTAAATGCTTGTATTGTATTCTCTTCATCTTTAAAAGTTTCTTAGCGGTGTACAACGTCGGGACTTGCTAGAATTCTTTACTTGCTTGAACCTAGAGAAGTAGAGATTAGGAAAAGAGAATTACAACAAAGCCTTGCTCTTTATGATCATTGTATTACTTCAGTTTTGGTCACAGGATAGTTAAATTTGGAACATATTGATAATGGTTAGAAAAAAATCACTCATGATACCTAACCCGGTGATTGAGTATAATCATCAATAGGACGAGCTTGATTGTTGGATGAACCTAGTTATCAATTCTACAAGTAAGCATTGGGATTCATCACGTGTGTATACCTAAAGTAGTTATGAACCCATAGAGGGAACACCTAGTTATTTGAAAATCTTGATAACAACCACAGTTATAATCTCTCTTTAATATTGTTTTCTTTGAAACCCCAATTTGAAGATAACACCAACAAGTTTAAGTACAGGTATTAGTCTAGATTTTAGCTTATTCCACGTGGGTTCTAACCCAACCTCTTTGTTGGGTTCTTTATTGACAACGTCCGCTTCATAATTTTCACACATAAGTCAATAAACTTGGGTTTCCTCCCAAGAAGTGCCTGATCTAATGACGCATCATGACGCGAGGTGGTTTGCTTACTCAGAATTCACCAAACCACCTCATGGGTTGCCGCCCAAGAAGCTCCTGATTTTACGTCATGGCACGATGCAAGTCTCTTGACTACTAAGACTTTATCAAGGAACTCCCGAGACGCCACTTTTGGATAACACTCAAACTCACAACTTCGGCAAGTTTAAGAAGAGGAATTTGTCAATAAAGACCCAATGAAGAGAATGGGGTCGAACCCACAGGAATAAGGTAAGATCTAGACTAATACCAGTACTTAAATTGTTGGTAATTAATCCCTAAATTAGGGGTTTAAAGAAATAATAATAAAACAAGATCATAATTGTGGTTGCTATCAAGATTTGCGAATAAGCTAGGATAAGTGTTCCCCATGGGTTCATAGCTACTTCAGGTATACACATGTAATCAATTCAATGCTTACTTGTAGAATAGATAACTAGGGTTCATCAAACGATTGGGTCGTTCCTATTGGATGACTATACTCAATCACCGGGTCGAGGTTTTTATGAGCGATTTCAAACCAAGTTATCAATATCTTCCAAATTAACTTTCCTGTGCCTGCAGCTTAAGTCATACAATGATCATTAAAATCAAGGCTTTGTTGTAATTCTGTTTTCCTAATCTCTACTTCTCTAAGCTCCAAGCAAGGTAAGAATTCGGGCAAGTCCTAACGTTGCGCACCGTTAATAAAAATTTAAAGATGATGAGAATACAGTACAAGCGTTTAGCATTGGTTTGATCACTTTGTGTAACCCTATTTCATTAATTCACCATGTACACCACAACCTAGTTGTTTTAACCTCTCGTGATTGTAAGATTGTAACTAGCATTCATAGACAAACACATAATTAAATACTTACAACAATAATTGGTTTTCTCAAGAACAATTGATAAAACCAAGTGCTGATCTCAAAATTGCTCTCCAAAACTTGATAATAATTCTACAAATAATACTTCTCCCAACACACGTCTACTGCTTTCTCCTATGTTGTTCTATTAAAACAAAACATAAAAAATTATTTACACAAACATGAGAAAATTTTTCCTAAGCTCTGAAATTTTCATATTTGGCGCGACTCGTCCTACCATTTAATCATACGATAGGATTGTGTGGGTTGTTCCTGGAACTCGTACATTCCTTGGCTGCTGCATATTTGACTAAGTGTTGGAAACTGGTACAACTCGTACCATGGTCCTACTAGTGCTACAATCCATCGTGGGTTGGCTCTAAGAACTTTGACATCTTCTGAAGTTTTCTATGAATGTTGTGGTACGCCTCGTTCCTTGCTCCTACAACTCATACTTGCTTGTTTCATTTAGAGTTCTGCCAAGTGTTTAATAATCACTAAAGCTTCCCATGGCTCATGGTATGGGTCGTGGTAGATGTTAAGATCGTGCTGGGTTCCACCTATACCAGAGACTACTTGTGCAAATTTTCTCACAAGTTTCCCCACGTCTCCGGTTATGGCTAAATGCGAAGTCGTACTCTTCCTTCCATATTGTTTCGCCTTTTGAGGTTTTCCACGAGTCTCAATATGAATCACGTCTAGGTACGGCTAAATGCGAGATTGCTACTTGGGCGATTTTCACTTTTATGCATCTTTGCACATTTTTCTCAGAGCCTATTTTCCCCGAAAACAAAGTAAAAACACCTCATATACATATAAAAATACCTAAGTCCATGTCATGGCGAACATAGGCGGATCATAACACGGGACAAAAGAACTGAGACTTCAAGTCGACCTATGGCATGAACATTTATCTAACTACAACACTTAAAACGGAATACGAACATATGATATAGCGAAACATAAACGTAACATAACATAACATGATAAGAAAGCATTACTAGAATTACATATGGGTGATCTTGTTTGGCTGTTTGGATGACTACACACGCAAGTGCGTGGTCGAACAAGTAGTAAGTGGCTCAAGTAAGCCAAGTATCGATCCCACAGGAATTGGACTACGGGGCAAAATTGCCTCAAGTGTCAATTTCTTGCACTCCTAAATGAAGACAACGGTGTGAAGAAAAGTTTTTATATTTTTGTTATCTAAATTTATACAAATTAAAATAAATATATAAGTGAGTCTGAACTATGAATGTGAGCATCTTGAGGCTGAAAGAACATGTAAGAAATCAATTATAGACATACATGGTTTATCATTTCTTCGGTTGCTAGTCGGAACTTATGCCTATGGATTAAGTATTTAACCCAACTTAAGAATCATGAACCTTCCACCTACATTTCTGTGATAAGAATCAATGCATGTTCTAGCCATACGAAACCGATTCCACACTTGACTAATACGACTTTCAGGTATATTTCTATCATGAAGGTAAATCAATTCTCAATTTTCCCAAACTAAGAAAAGATCATATCGTATTAATTCACAACTTTCAGGTTTCGTGCTCTCGAGTGAAACCAGACTTTTTAGTTTACATTAACATTGGCCAGATATCAATGCAGTAGGAACAAGAATTAATAGAACAACCATGAAAGACAAAATTAAACCGGATAATCAGCAATTACATTTCAATACAACAATTCATAACCTCAGCAAGAAATGGAATTAGCCACTCATTGTGGATTAACATCATTAAATAGTGTAAATGATACAAACATTGAAAGAAAGAAGAGCGGGATAGAAAACCCTGGTACAGTCCTCTCAAGCGCACTTTGTAACCCACGTTCTTGCTCCACCCGGTCGAGAATATGCTTGAAAATAAACCTAAGTGTGCTATTTATATTAGTAAGAATTTTTCCCGGAATATCCAAACAGCGTGTCACGGAGTGCCTTGAACATTGCCTCCGTGACACGGCCCAAACGCGTAGGCCTTACGGAAAGTGCCCAAACCACGACCTTGGCGGCACTTTGCCGTGTTGGCGCGTGTCACGCTGCTAGGCAGCACGATAGCACGTCCCTGTCGCGCGGGTGGCCTGCTGTGGCACGGCTTTGTGTGTATTTATTTGTGTGCCTCTTTGCTTCATCTACAACGCGCATACTGGCATTGGCGTGGCACGCTGCACAGCGCAGCCGGCCTTGCCATGGCCTTCTCCTTGCCGACTTTCGCCCGTTGCTTCCGACTCAATCCTGTCCTTCACCAACTTCTGATTTAGTTCTAAAAATCATTAAACCCTACAAAACATGGATAATCATGTTGGTTATTTATATAAACACATTTATATAAAATTACATGAAAATGTATAAAATAACTTAGACAACCACGACTAATTCAAGTTGTGGCGTGTACGGGCATGATATTTTTGCCCGTGATCACAACCCCACACTTAAAGCCTTGTTAGGTCCTTGAACAACCCTTTTTACATCTCATGTAAATGACAGACTCACACATAACTAATTTAGCACGATGATTCAAATTGGAGAGCTATGATGATTATTTGAGATACAAGATAAAAATAAAGCATGCACGCTTTGATCCAATGAGAGATGAAATACAACTATGTTAAGACTTCTTAACCTCAGAATGGAAGACTCTCAATCGAAGCAAACTCATGCAAATGGCGGTTAAGAGATCCACATGAACTATATCTTCATTAAACATGTGCCCTCACGGAAAGAGAGTTACCCAATTTCACACGCAAAAATAATTTTTTATATCACAACATGTGTGGGTACATGAATAGAATTACACTCACTCTCACAAGAATTCACATGCACCATGTAATGACCCATAAGCTTGCCCTTAGTGTTTTACTCCACTAATTTGAGGATGTACGAATGTAAGATCAAGTAGGACTTTTAGGTTGTAATGTACTCGGGTGTAGGTAGGTACTATTGTGATCGATATGGTGACTATCTTCCTAGCGCTTTCAATACATCACGCCCTCATTGTGAACTTCCCTTCCCTTACTTCACCTTTTTATCCTTGGTAGTTTCTTTTTCCTCTTTTGTTCCCCCATTTCTTTTAGGCACTTTTAGCTCATTAGTAATGAGTTATATAAATAATTTTTCATTCATTTGTTTTCTTACTCCTTACTACTAATCAACCATTTTTACACAAGTGCACCTTTTGATTTTCTCCAACTTTTACAACTTCCCTTTTCCTTTCTTTCATTCTTCTCCACTCCTTTCCTCTTTAGATTTTTCTTTTTAAGCGCTCGGGAGCTTTGGATCAAATTTAAGGCTAATGAAATGAAATTGGTTAAGCTTATATTCGGCTATCAAAGAATAGGCACAAAATCAATGGGGCTGACTAGGACTAGTTTTCAAGGTAGGTAAAATGAGGGATAAAAATGGGGTTAATTCAAAGAAATGCCTAAATCATCTCCTACAATTTGCATCCCCTTCATTTCGTTTTATAAACACAACGGAGGCAAGTTCTAGACATTCACAATAGCCTGAGAATACTCAAAAAAACCACTCATGGCACATGCTCAATTCAATACACATTCATCGAGACTCTTACTCAAGTAATCACAAGAATTCAAACATTAAGCCTTAATCATATCGAGTCAAATTCAAAGAGCCTAAGATTCTCAAACAAAGTTATACATTTGCATGCTTCCAACTGAACATACTTACATCTTACAATCATGTATAGCACATAACAAGAATATCAAGCAATTAATTTGCTATGGGTTCAAAAACCAAAACCTATGGACTAATTTTTTTCCTCAAGACGGTCGTCATCCATTCCATGTTCAGGAAACAGTCCCTAACTACGACTTCAGTTCAGAAATGGGAATCTTCTCGATAAAAGAACCGAAAAACAAACTCCGAAGCAATGATAAAAAAATTAACGATTTTTTTAAAAATATCGATAATTTCGACAAAATCTATGTACACACTAGTTAACAACATTCAATAGCACAACCGATTCCACATGATATTTGCAATACGAAACATACACACAAACAGCACAAGGTCACAATTTTTTCCGAACACAACAACAGAACATGCAATTGCATACAAGTCAAGAGCGAGAAACAACACCACCTAGCTACTCCCCACCCACACTTAAAACCAAAAACTGTCCCCGGTGTTCATACATTCAACAAAACACAAAAGTGGGTGGTGAAACTCCTGATCCAATCAAGTATTCCACTTCTTCATCCAGGTTCTGCTGCCTCGTCTCCCATGTCAATCTCTGTCGTCCTCATCAGACTCAACATCGGACTCCTCGCGATGTGTATCCTCATGCGGTGGGGACGTCATCATCCACGGTCTCTACAAAAGCTGGGCCCACACGACCTGAAGCCCTGGCGTTTTTCGCCAAAGGTAGGTAATCTAGGTCGAGCTGCCCACATGACTCATCCTCATTGCCCGGTGTCCATACATGCGCCATTTGGAGCATTTGCATCCCGAACATGCGGGCCCTTATCTTGATCATCGAGCATGTCGCTCGGCTAGTGTAAACTGGCCCGTGGTGGTGTCGGGTGCCTTGGTCTTTTGTGACGTCTATGGCACGCCTCTCCATCGCGGGATATAGTCCGGGCCTCTTCCTCCATATACGAGCCCCTCGGGAACGTGATCGACAAACCGCCAAGCCCGTACACATTGCCCGCCAGTGCAAACAGGCTCTCTTCATGGCGGATATGATCATCGCCCCGACATTTATCTCGACCCTTTCATCGGGGCATACACGGTACATCGGCGATCAGGTGACGTGCATCATGTGCACCCAGGAATCAGGGCATGAACACACAATCTTCCAGCCGGATCTGGCTTCCACAATTCATACGTAGTAGGGCAATGTGTCTGATGATAGCCCCTCTCCTTATGCCTACTCCAGCGTGCCGTCGACCGGGCTCCACACAATGTGCGTCGATATCCGCATATGGTGGAGTGACATTGGTTCTTTGGAGTACATGGGCGTACGTGTCCCGCCCCCAATATGGCGTCGGTGGTGAGGCTCAAATGTGACAACACACCCCCTTGTGGCGGTGTGACTGCGTAGTGTCGGGTTCCAGTTGGCGTAGAACTCCCGAATCAAAGTGCCGGTGCACTCCTTGGGCTCTTCAAAGATGAAGTTCGGCCAGGCATTATCAATACGCTGCAATTCTAGGGAATTCCTGTGCAAGTAGCTCCCCTCGCAATACGCTCCTCAAGGAGTATTTTGTCTCTTTATGTTTGGCATACCATTTCTTCCCTTCGTCTGTCACCCATCGGGTTCCGTATTGACGGCGTTGGCCGCGTGGAACCGTTGGTGCTGCTTTGGGGCTTCTTGTTCCAGTCTAATCCTCTTTCTCTACAGGCGCCCGATGTAGATGCCCCCTTCCCTTTTTCTTGCCTGGTTGCCATTGTTCTGTCAAACAAGCGAAACAGATTCCCAATAAGTTAAATTTAAAAAATTAGCCTTCGACTAAGGTTGGGTTAGGCTAGAGCCACCTCACATAGTCTTGACCTACAATTACGGCATCACCCGGCAAGATCATACTTATTCTAATTTACACAAAAACAAGAAACCAAAAACAACAAAACAATAAAAATGCCTCGTGCATTCGGCGGATTCGGCGGTATAACCTCTGCTATCGAGACTTCATTATGCTTCTCCCAACATTACCATCGATAACATTTTATCCCCCTAGCACTTAGCGAAAAAAATCCTATCAACTCAACCTAAGCCAATTCCCCAATTTCATGTGATTCGATGATTTCATGAAATTTCAACAACTTGTTCCCCATAAATTCATCGCGCCTTTAGCGTAATAACGTTAAGCACAATACAATTCACCTCACCCGACATGTACAACCCAATAATTTTCATTTCAGCCTCAATTCAATTTCTTCCCATTCACAACCCAACCCTAGCTACAATTTCACAACAAAATTCAATCAAGCATGTAATTATCGCATTCATATAATCACAACGATCCTACGAACATCAATCAACCATAGCTTAAATGAATTTAAGCTAAATTTATAATTAGAGAAAGGGTTTCTTGTCTATCATGCTTGAAATCGAAAAATTAGCACAAATTGAGGTTGAGTTCAAGAACATACCTTTAATCCGATGAACTTGAAGAAAAATTGAAGAAACTTTGATCTTAGGTCCGTGCCGTTGGGGAAGGGGGATTTTTGGGTGTTTGTCGTGAAGGGAGTGAAAAATGGAAAAATGAGGGGATTTCGGGGTTAAAAGGAGGGTTTTCGCGGGTTACCCGGTGTGACCCGACGCAAAAACACCTCAACGTGTCACGAGGGTAACACGGAGCACCTCCTCCCGTGACACGGAGCCATCGCGTAGGCATTACGGGGCATGGGAATTCCAGAATAGGCTTCAACGTCACGGAGGGTAACGCAGGCCCTCCTCCGTGACACGGAGCTGCCTTTACCCAAGGCTCACTGTTTTGCCACCTTTTTTTTTAATTCTCACATCGATTTTTCCATTGCGATCCTTTGTGATTTTTGCCCTCCGTTAAACATGAAATTCATCTCACAATAAATCAGTTAGAAATTCGCCCAGGTTCCACGCACACAAGAATATTTATTTATTTAATTTTAATTTTTCAATTATTTTCCACCGCAAATCGTTAAGCACAATAATTTTAAAATTTTCTCAAACCTCAACTTAACATTTTAACGGGTGGGAATACTCACGGGCAGGCCTAACCAACAGCGTGCTTTCGTTCAAATTTGCACGAGTGGGTGTTCACCCCACACTTTTTTTCTTCCACGCTTGTTAGCTTCCTCCTTCACGGGTACTCAGACTTCCCCTCCATCTGTGCTTAACTTTCCACCAAAAACAAAAAAAAATGAAAAATAAAATAAAATCAACTCTAATGCAAGAAATTAAAAAATGGTACCCATGGTACCCATGAGTTGCCTCCCAAGCAGCGCCTAATTTTACGTTGCTGACACCGACGTATCATGTTTCACCACTTTT
The DNA here is from genome assembly GCA_018107945.1 of Datura stramonium. Taxonomy (NCBI): domain Eukaryota; kingdom Viridiplantae; phylum Streptophyta; class Magnoliopsida; order Solanales; family Solanaceae; genus Datura; species Datura stramonium. The sequence goes on along the minus strand of JACEIK010006321.1, from coordinate 31,631 downwards.
TCTTCACCTTGAGGATATGAATCTCACCTCTAATTTTTCTCTAATTTCCTCTTATGCTCCGGGGTGGTGGTGAAAAATTGTCGGGACCAAACGGTAGATATTAGCCTCACGACGTTTATTGGTCCTTAAGTAAGTGCAGTCATTTTCAGTGGACTCAGCAAATTTCAGAATATATGGGACTTGGTCCTCCTCTTGACATTTCTCTATAAGCCCGGAAGACTCCATTTCTATGTTGTCAACCAAACTCAAAGTAGAAAAGCGCTTCGAGTAAGGTCCAAATGCACCTTGGTTACCGAGAAACTACAATGCAGCCCGACCTCCTTACTTGTACCTCTTCTCCGCATCAACATCTATCTCTCCAGTAGTGTCAGCTGGGGTATACTCTATCTCTTCTCCCTGAACGAATTTCCTACAAGTATGAGCTCATCACGGGAAACTCAAGAGGTTCTAAATGTCGGAGCTTCATCGAAAATTACCCTCGTCTTCCTCTTGTAATTCCTCTTGGCTATCGCCTAAAGCGTCTACAATTGATCACAAGCTTCGGCCTCAGCAATCATCTCCGTGAATTTAGCGCTCATCCTTTTAGAACCTTTGCATTCTCCTCTTCGACTTATCAATGTTGCCATTGCCTCCTTCATTACTTACGATTGCTCAAGGAGTTGTTTGAACATGTCTTCTAATCGGTCTTGGCGTCCCAAGTCCTCATTTTCATCCTGCCTATATTCATCAAAAAAACAGAAGGATCATAGTAGGGGCTCGGGGAAGGGGAGTATGCATTCGGACATCCATCCCAATGGTCATCTTGACCACCACATATGTTGCACGTGTTACGGTGCTGCCACAGTGGTGTCCTACGAAATTCAGAAAAGGTTCGTCAAAATGTAGTATTCACCATTTAAACCATTTGTGTTCCACGATGTCATGTCAAGAAGGGTATTCAAAAAATCAAAAATATTAAAAAATAAAATCAAGAAAACGTTGTCAACGCTTGTATAGAATTCGTTAACTAACACTTAAGAAAAATTTTACCAATTGCCGAGTCCGACAACGGCGCCAAAAAACTTGTTCGGCTGTCTGGATGACTACACGCAAGTGCACGTGGTCGAACAAGTAGTAAGTGGCTCAAGTAAGCCAAGTATCGATCCCACCGGGGGCGGACTACGGGGCAAAATTATCTCAAGTGTCAATTTACTACACTCTAAAAATGAAGACAACGGTGGCCAGAAGAAAAAGTTTTTATATTTTGTTTTCTAAATTTATACTAAGTCTAAAATAAATATACAAGTGAGTCTGAACAATGAATTTGAGCATGCGAGCTAGAAGAACATGTAAAGAAATCAATTATCGACATACATGGTTTATCTTTTCTCCGGTTGCTAGTCGCAACTTATGCCCCTGGATTAAAACTCTGCATTATTGCTTAACTTAAGAATCATGAACCTTCACCTACATTTACGTGATAGAAGCAATTCATGTTCTAGCCATACGAAACCGATTCCACACTTGACTAATCGACTTTCGAATTTATATTTCTATCTGAGAAAGGTAAATCAATTCTCAATTTTCCCAAACTAAGAACAGATCATATCCTATTAATTCACAACTTTCCAGTTTCGTGCTCTCTCGAGTGAAACCGGACTTTTTGAATTTACATTAACATTGGCCAGATATCAATGCAGTAGGAACAGAATTAATAGAACAACCATGAAAAGAAAAGATGGAAAAACCAGATAATCAATAATTACATTTCCAATACAATGGTTCTAACCTCGGCAAGAAATGGGAGGTAGCCACTCATTGTGGATTAAACATCGTTAAATGAGTATAAATCATACAAACAATTGAAAGAAAGAAGAAAGGGATAGAGAAAACCCTAAGAATTTCGTCCTCTCAACTGCCTGTAACCCACGTTCTTGCTCGACCCGGTCGAATATGTGAAAATAAACCTAGTGTGCTACTTATATTAGTAGGAATTTTTCGGAATATCCAAGCAACGTGTCACGGAGTGCAACGCGGAGCATTACCTCCGTGACACGGCCCGAACGCGAAGGCCTTCTGGAAAGTGCCCCAAAATCGACCTTAGGCAGCACCGCGCGGCGTTGGCGGCGTGTCCTTATTTGCTGGGCAGCGATAACTGCGTCCACAGTGCGCTGTGGTGTTAGCCTGCCGTGACACGGCCTGGCGCGCTGCTGCTGTGCCTCTTTGCTTCGTCTGCGCACATGCCTGGCATTGGCGTGGCACGGCGCTAGGCGCAGTGCACGCACAGCGTGGCTTACTGCCTGCACAGCCCTTCCAGCTTGCCATGGCCTTCTCATACTTAGAATTTCGCCCGTTGCTTCCGACTCCAATCCTTTCCTTCACCAACTTCTTATTTAGTTCCTAAAAATCATTAAACCCTACAAAACACGGACTAATCATGTTGGTTAGCACATATAATCACATTTATATAAAATTACATGAAAATGTATAAAATAACTTAGACAACACATTAATTCAAGTTGTAAAAGCGTATCACGGGCATGATATTTTTGCCCGTGATCAAGTACTACAATTAGTCTTAAAGCCTCTATCATACCAGATGGGCTGATAGGACGACATCCCCAACTAGCCCAGCAAAACTGAAACAAAAGAAACATCACTATAGAACATATGGCCCTCGGAACATGAGTACTCACCAAAAGGGTTGATATCTAACTACAGAGATAGACTGCGACGGGGATGAATGATGAGCCCACCAAAGTCATCACGAGGTCACGTTACAGTGTGTAGTGGCTCTTTTTAAGAACCGGAATGTCGAACCCACAGGGACAGGACTACGGGGTGAAACCTTTTCAAGTGTTAATTTACTACCACTACAATAATGAAGACAATAGTGTAAGAAAAGTTTTGTATTTTGGAAACTATTTTTATAACAAAATAAAATATCTATACGAGTTGAATCGAACTATGAATGTGAGCATGCTGAGGTTACAAAGAACATGTAAAGAAAACTAAATATCGATATACATGGTTTATCTTTCCTCCGGTTGCTAGTCGGAACTTATGCCTATGGATTAAGTATTTAACCCAACTTAAGAATCATGAACCTTCCGCCTACATTTTAAGTGATGAAGAAATTCATGTTCTAGCCATACAAACCGATTCCACACCCAAGATCACATAAGGCCATTTTGAACACACACAACCCAACAATTTTCCCAAACCAAGAAAAGATCGCCTCCTATTAATTCACAACTTTCCAGTTTCTTGCCCTCTCGGGTGGCTTAGGACTTTTTAGATTTACATTAACATTGTGAGATATTAACGTAGTAAGAACAAGAGGTAAATAGAACAACCATGGAAGAAAGGATAAAATAAAACAGCAATTCAACAATTACATTTCAATACAACAATTCATAACCTCAGCAAGAAAATTAGCCATATTTATTAGTTGAACATCGTTAAATGAATGGAAATCATGCAAACCCGAAAAGGAAGAAGAAAGGGATAGAGAAAACCTAAGAATTTTTGTCCTGAAACTGCACAGCAGCCCGTTCTTGCTCCACCAAGTCAGAATAATTGAAAATGAACCTAAGTGTTCTATTTATACTAGGGGTCAATTTTCCCGGAATAACAAGCAACGTGTCCGCAGTGCATCGCGAGCCTTGCCTCAGTGACACGGTCTTGCTTTGTGAGCTCTCACGGAAGTGTCCTTAGGTAATTGCTTCCAACGTGGCACGGCATGCATCGCGGAGCATGGCCAGCGTGCCACGGTGCAATCGCAGACCCTCTCTGGAAGTGCAAGGTGCGGAGAAATTACTCCCAACGTGGCACGGCTTGTCCAGCCCAGTCTTCCATGAATTTCTTGCACTTTTAATTCCGGGCAGATTGCATCAGCGATGGCAGTATCGCGGCTCCATCGCTTGAGCCCTTCTTGTTCCTTGCTCATCCAACGGCTTCCTTGCTCGTTCCCGAGTTCATCTTCATTCTCCCAACATGTCATTTTCTCCATCAAAAGCATGTTTTCCTACAAAACATGTAATGTGGTTAGTATAAAATCACACTTCCATTCAATTTACATGATGCTTTGCATTATTGGACAAACAAAGCAAAAGCTATACATTTGGTATCGATTGGGCATATAAATATGCCCCTTATCCAATGAACCTGAGCCGGATCTGTATCATGAAACGATATGGCATAGAAAGTATTGGTCGATGCATTGGAATAATACCGAGTGGTAAGGTAAGTAAAAAAATATGCCCCTTATCAATGAACCTGAGAGCCGGATCCTGTATCATGAAACGATATAGCATAGAAAGTATGTGGTCAGTACGTGGAATGTACCGAGTGTGCAAGGTAAGTAAAAAGGACATTAAAATGCACAAAACTCATAAATGATTATAAGAGTAGGACAACATGCTCATAACATAAATAGCATACAATAACATAAGGCTCAAGGTTTTCAAAACATTTCTAATTCAATCGTAATCATAATCATAGGAGAAAGATTTATTAAGAATGAATTGACTCAATATACATAATCATAAATATGCATAAATCATGAGGAACAATGGAAGATTCTATTAACCGAAATACCCTATACGAGCACACATGGAGCCCGGCCTGTAACCCTAGTCAGAAGGGCATTCGTACGTTTTCAAGGGTAGAACCTTGAAAAGCATGATATCACCATGAAAAAGGACCATTATGGACAGGGGACAGTCACAAGAGAGGTTTCATCATGTCCTATTATGGCATGTAATTCTGAGATTCGGGGCAGAATCTAGGCCCCGAACCTACTCGGTGTCGAATACTACTCCCAAAACATATATAGTGCTCATAGTATAACATGCATGATATTCATAAGCTAGTTAAATCGTGATAATCATAAGCGTGATTGTAAATACGTGAACTATCCATGAGGGTAAGGCCCGTGAGTCGGCCAAAAATATAATTCGTAAATCATGGGATTCATGCATACTTGTAGATCATACATATACTTTGAAAATCATCAAATCATAATGGGTATTTTAATAAATTCATATTTCAAATGCTAAATCATTATGGGTTTATGAATATCAATAGTTGAAGTAAAGATCATAACTCGATTCACCATAGAACATGCTTAATTGGGCTTAATTTAATAGAAATTGAAATCAATCATTGTATGATCAAAATAGTTGTAGAACCTAATCATAATTAAGAAAATATAATATAAATCACAAAAGAAAATAACACATTAATAAATCATTAGAATCCCACAAGATTTAAGTTAAAACCCCATAAGAAATTTTTTGATCAAATTTCATGAATTAGGAAAGATCGGGTATGGGTGTGAATGCAAACACACATTCATAACCCTACATACCTGGGTAAAATCAATTTTCACCACTCCTAGAAAGCCAAAGGAAATTGATGAAGAACACCTTGAAGACTAGCTTGATCACCTATAAACTTTTCTAACTTTGCATGCATGAGAATGAATAGGTTTTGAGGGCTTAACGTATCTTAATACACTCAGAAAATTACATAAAAAACGTAGTTTAGGACCTTAGAGCATAGGAATGAAGAAAATACCTATAATGAAAAACCCTAAAATCTACATAGGGTGAACTAACGAGCGTATCAACGAGTCGTTAGTGGATACCACGACTCGTGGTATCCGTCCTTCATCTGCACTACCAAATCCCTGATCTCAGGTTCAACCCATGACTCTACAGGACGAGTCATCCTTACCTTCAATGAATCGATGATTCGATCGTTACTTCCTCTTGAAGACCTGTACTTCTCCCCACAACAAGCCTCAGCACAACTCGTTGATACCTCCAATGAGTCTTGGTTACCTTCCGTTAGGTCCACTGGAAAAAGGCTTCCCATACAATGACTCATGACAATGACTCATCTCCTCTCACGACGGGTCGTGGGATGACCCGTTACATCCCATAATCCTAAAGTCCAATACCCACCAAGGTTACAAATGATGACTCATTGTTCCCAACAATGAGTCATCACATCACTTGTTGTTTCCACTGTCACTAGACCTGGCCCTTTCGGCAATTGCTTCCTACGGGTCATTAGTTGGACCAATGATCCGTTGGGTCATCCATCCTGTGGGTTTTTCCCAGTCTCAGCCAACTTTCAAATTTTAAATCCCGGGTCTAATATTAGGCACCTTCGGGGTATTACACCATGTTATTTTCTCAGTTTTAAGTGTTGAAAGTGTTGTAAACTCATAGCACATTAGTAACTAATTGAGAGAATGGGGAAACATGTTGAGACAGGAGGGCAAGACATCCTTACTCTGAGATGAGAGGATCGTGTCCGAGGTGAGTATTCGGATGAGCAGATTAGTACGTTCGAGTATGTGTGTGAACACTTAAACATGAGTGGCTCGCACCTAAGGAGAGCATCTGAGTGAGAAGTAAGGGATGAGTACACAGAAAGGTATGACTCAATGTTCATACGGCTTGGTGTGCGAATATGAGTACATAGATAGATATGCTAAGATTTTCATATGGCTGGGTGTACAGTACATGAATTTCTAGAGTCGCTTGCAAGTCATAACTGGAAGGAAAGAAATAAGACCCTCTAGCATGTGTGTACAGGTATGTATATGAGTGATAGACTACAGATACACATATGTGATATGTCATATACTGATGCAATTCAAGAAGGATGTGAGAAAAAAAGTTCCTTAAATTACTCCACAAAATCTTGAAAAACAAGTAGTAAGAACAAGAAGAATTCAAGAACGGGTTGATCACAAGTTAAGACCAACTCAATCCTCTTTTTCTTAAGGTTTCTACTCTCTAAAACTATCAAACTGATGTCCTCTATAAAAAATAAAACCTAAAATATAATTGTACAGACACAAGAATCCTTTTAAGACAATAGGGTGAATTTCCATATCTGTCACCGCTAGTACCATGGCTCGACCTACGATCCGTAGCATGCTCCTACGGTCCGTAGCATGCTCCTACAATCCGTAGCTTTCTCTCATACAATCTCAACTAGCTGAATTCTGGATAAGTGTTGGATCTGGGTATGACTCGTACCATAAACTCACGACTCGTATTGAGCTCCCGTACTTTGAATCAAAGATTTTTGAAGTTTTTCTGAAGTTCATCACAATCAGAATGGTACGACTCGTACCTTTGGCTCACGGGTTTTACTTTCTTCTCATTGTAGGAGTCAGAATCAGATGCAATTCTTATTGATTTCATTACGACTTCCTCATCACGACTCATACAGGCTTGTTACGAATCGTACTGGGACTCGGGGGTCACATCTGTTGAACCTTAACTTTCAGCAACTTCTCACGGCCACCAATACTACTCATAGGTCCTTCCTACGATCCGTACTGTGGTCTGAACTTTTTTCCCATTTTGCACTTTTTAAGCTATCTTTTGCAATTTTTAGTTCCAACACCTGTTTATCCTGTAACAAAAGGAAAAGTACCTCATATCCACATAAGTACAACTAAGTCCATGTTGTTTTCTTAGTTTTGAGCGTCGAATGTGTTGTAAACCCATAGCACATCAACACCCTCAACTTAAGGCTTTTGCATGTCCTCGGGCAAAGAAAAGAAAAACTAAAACACGACGCTCAAAAAGAAAATAGACTTAAGATACAATAGCCAATACTCAAATAAACCTGCACTTTCTATACAAACTCTATTGACCATTTCTCATGAAACCACATCAGCTAATGCATTACAAGCAACCTCAAAACATCATAAACAAGGATCAAAACATGTCATCTAGCTATCAACAGGTAGTCAAGTCATCACTAATGTTTTTCACACAGTCCAATAGTAAAAGCAAACATAATCCATATACCCTGACACAAATGAAGTTCCCACTCAGATGTGAAATGTCAAACTTGATATGGGACTAAGAAAGTAAGGCGCGCACTCTCTCAAAGAAGTTACAAGTATTATGTGTCATATACCATAGACTTGCCCTTATTTTCTCTGGTTTGGTTTTTTAGATGGTCAGGTTAAGATCACTATAGGACTTGGTATGGCTTGTAACGGAGGCTCACGGATGGACATGATAAAGATGAAATATTTTATAAGTGACTATTCCTTCCTTGGCACTACATACATTGGCTAAACCATTCACCTAATTTATCATTTTATTCTTTCATTCCCTTTTTCCCCTTGTTCTCCTTTTTATTCACATTTGCATGGGTGTGGTGAGTTTTAATTTTTTTTTCAGCTTTTTCAAAATTTCTTTGAGCTTTATTTTTCAACATTTACAACATTTTTCATCCTTTTCTTTTCATCACACCACACCTAATTTTCCACCATTTCTTTTCTTTTCTTTTTCTTTTCCTTTCTTCCATTCCCACCTTTTATGCACCCCTACTCTAGCACCCTCACCTTAAGCATTCTGCTTTTGTGAAGGTTCACAATATCCAAGGAAGGACCAGGGCAAAAACAGGTTTATTACAAAAAATGGGTATTGTTAATCGGTAAATCAAAGAAACATAGTCTATTAAGGCTCAAACTTGGGATCAAGGGATTCATGAAACTTTTCGTAGGGAAATATAGGCTAACAATGAGATAAAAAAACAATGGTCTATGATAATATCCTAACCAACCATCCTTAGCCTATGCAGAGACCAACCAGGCAAGTTCTAGATCTTCAACACAATATCGAACTGATTAATATACCTCACTCACACATGGCACATGAACTATTTTCACCTCACCAGTCTGGTGTATACATGGCATAAAAAAACTACTCATGCTGACAAAATAAATGACATCCAAAGATCCACAGCAATCATCCATGTTTTCTTAAATACATAGCTAATGTATCAGAATATTCTTAAACAGGGTCCATTTTTTTACAAAAAACAAAACTAGTGCAATTTTATTGGATGAGTACTCCTAAGCTACTTTCTAATTAAATAAAAATCACAAACTAAAAATAAAAATCCTACACATGTCGGTTCTACTATATAGAATGTTTGAGGGAAAAGAAACACGATAAGAAAAACCCTCAGACGGAACAAAAATCCCAACAATCACAAGTACACCTCCTCCCCTTTTTAAAAAGTTAGCTTTGTCCCCGAAGCATCATCTAGAAGATCATAGGGAAGAGAACATACCTGCGCTACTCAGACTTCACCAGTTTACCACTTGGGTTGCCTCCCAAGAAGTGTCTGATTTAACATCACGACACGATGCAAATCTCTTGACTACTCAGAATTCCTCAAGTGATTCATACTCATCCTCTAGTGCTGAGATCACACTAAATTCCTTGGGTTGCTTCATTGTCTTGTAGATGTTGAATGTGATCTCCTCTTGATTTAGCCTAAACTTCAACAGGCCAGCTTCTACATCTACTAGGGCTCTCCCGGTCGCAAGGAATGGTCACCCCAAAATGATAGGGACCTCATAATCAACCTCGCAATCCAAAATCATGAAGTCTGATGGGAATATAAATTTATCTACCTTGATAAGCACATCAATCATGATCCCCATCGGTTTCTTTACTATTTTGTCGGCCATCAGTAGTTGTATGTTGGTCGGTGTAGGAGTTCCCAATCCTATCTTCTTGAATACATCCAAGGGCATCAAATTAATGCTATCTCCCAGATCATAGAGTGCCCTTGCGAACTCAACATTACCAATCATACATGGTATAGTGAAAGCACTTGGGTCCTCCTTTTTCTATGCTAAGACCCTAGTAGTTGTGGCACTACAGTGATGCACATTGTCAATAGGCTCATAGCTCATAGATCTTTTCTTTGTCACTAGGTCCTTTATAAAATTTTCATATCCTGATATCTTCTCTAATGCTTCAACAAATGGTTTGTTCACAGACAGCTGCTCAAGCGTTGAAAGGAATTTCTTGAACTTACCATTCTCCACCTTCTTCTTCATCCTTTGGGAGAATGGTAGTGGTGGTCGTGGGATAGCTTTTTGCACTTGTGTTGCCCCTTGATCCTTGGAAAGTTCCTTCTCACCTCTCGGTGCCTCTTGCAACTCACCAGTCTCTTTCTCAACACTTGTGTCATCATCCTCCATTATGCTCTCTTTTTTCCATTCTACTTCAACTGGAAACGAGGGGTCAACTGTGGTTTTACCACTCCTAGTCATTACCGCCGTACAATGTGCATCGTTCTTCAGATTTTGGACAGTGTAGCTGGGTAGTGTACCCTTTTGTCTAGGTTTCATTGATGCTGATAGTTTCCCAAGTTAGGTTTCCATTTTCTTGATGGCAGTAGCATGTGATTCCACCTTTTCACCCATACATGAAAAATCACCTCGGATATCCTTCAGCGGATCGTTGGTGAACCTCACCTTCTTCAACATCTCGCCATCATGCTCTCCAACTTTGATTGACCAGCCTCCCTTCTCGTACACTGGCAGGCACATAGAATTCAGCCTGGTCATTGCGATAACCATCATTGCGCCTCCAATCACCTTTGCGCTCACGACCTCAGCTCCTATCTCTTAACCCATTTCTGTTGTACTTGTCTTTATACTTGTTCTGACCTTGATTTTCAAAACCTTGTCGTCAATTGTCTTTTCCAGACGCTTGCGTTGGTTTGAAAACCCACCACATGGCTATCCAAAAAGTTTGCCTCCTCCTCAAAATCAGATTGATCAGCTCCTTTCTCCCTTCCTTGAGTACCGACTGCATTAACCTGCTTGGCTCCATCTCCCATAATATACTTTGTCAGCAAGTCCAATGATGTGCGCATGTGAGCCAACTCCTAGTCGCTCTCTTCTTCTTTTCTTCATTGGTTTGCAGTCAAACCAATAGCATATGTGCTTGCCACTACATCAGCCTCTCGTATGCCATGCCCTGTTTGTCTTAGTCACCCTATCAAGAATGGTGGAAACTTGATCCGAGGTGTGACTTATTAGTGCTCCTCCAGCTGTAGTGTCTGCTACAACCTTGGTGCTATTGTTCAGAGACCTATAAAAAATTTCCGACAAACTATCATCTAGAATTTTATGGTTGGGGAACTTAGTAAACTTCTTTTTGAATTTGAACCAAGTTTCATGAAGTGCCTCAGTCTTGATCTGTCAAAAATTATAGATCTCATCCTTTAGTTGTAACGTCTTGGATGGGAAAAGAATCTATCAAAAAAGGCCTGTTTAAGCTCCCTCCAGTTTGTTATGGAGTCATTGGGCAACTATGATAACCACAAAGTTGCTTCCCTAGATAGAGAAAAAGGGAAGAGTCTGAGCCGTATGGCATCCTGGCTTACTCCGGGCAACCTGTACGCCCTGCATATTCCTACGAAGTTCATTAGGTGCAGGTTGGCGTCATCCGCTGCGTGACCACTAAACACCCATTTCATATTTAGTAATTGAATCATGGAATTTTCATGAATTGAGAGAGAATTGAGCATGGGTGTTGACAATTGCATCCATTCATAGCCTTACATACTTGAAGAGATCTGATTTCACAACTTCCTTGATTGCCCAAAGAGAATTGAGGAAGAACTTTGAAGAGACTAGGCTTGATCACCTCTTAAACCTCTAAGCTTGCATGCATGAATTAGAATAGGCTTAGAATGACTTAACCCTTATTAAAAGACACTATTCTGAGCCTAAAATGACGTAGTTCAGTCGTTAGGAAATTAGGAATTATGAAAATTCCCATAATAAATTCGTAGGGAAAAACACATTGCCAGTCCCCACGAGGAACTGGATGACTTGTGTTCACCTTTCATTGTCAGCACTGGAAACTTATCATCCCTGGTCACCACGAGGGACACCACGACTCATGGTGTGCCCAACGACTCGTGGTAACCGAGTCGTGATGTGCACTGCCCAAAATTTCACCTTCATACCAACTCCTGAGCATGAGTGACTCAATGACTCGTTGCCCTTACCAGAGTCGTGGCTTGTCTCATGGTAAGCACCAAAAGGAAAAAATCTTAACCAACTCCTTCCTATCTCACGAGTCAGTTAACCACTCGTAGGGTTATTGGACGACTCATCCTCTGACCTGGTGTAGAAAATCCTATTTCCTCCGCTTCAACTCTCGGGTCTGATCTTACTATTTTTGAGGTATTACAATACCTCCCCCTTTGGAACATTCATCCTCGAATTTGAAAACACATACTGAAAAGAAGATAAATGCAATCATCATATCAATTACTAAACATACGTGTTGAAAACTGATGGAGCAACTGGCTCCGATTCGAACTACATGACTGAACTAAATCCATGAATCACTCATTTATACATTGACATGAAATAAACTGGGGTACATGAGCTGAACATGAAACTCAATAGGATACTAAGGAGGAAACTGATACCTCAAGCTGAAACTGAGCCGGAAGAGAATAGATGTGGGTATTTAGCCATCATATCTTCTTCGGCTTCACTCGTAGCTCCCTTAATATGTTGATTCCTCCATAAAACTGTGACTGAAGCTACTTTGTTGTTTCTTTCAAACCTGACAATCCAGTATTTCCACAAAAACTTTCTTATAACTAAGGTTGTCCTTCACACCTACGCTCTCCAATAGAACAACTAGAGTCAGGTCACGCAAGCACTTCATTAAGAGCGATACATGGAAGACTAGATGAACTAAAGCTAGTTCAGAGGGTAACTCTAACTCATAGGCCACCTTGCCCACACATCTCACAATTTGGTACGGACTAACGTAATAGGGACAATTTCCCTTTCTTTCCTAACTTCATCACTCCCTTCTTGGGAGACACCTTTAGAAACACTTAATCATCAACTTCAAACTCATGTTCTCTCCTCCTCACATCCCCATTGGACTTTTGACGGCACTGAGCTTTTTTTGTCCTATCCCTTATAAGCTGAACTTTCTCCATCGCATCATGGACTAAATCTGGTCCTACCGTCACAGCTTCATCGACTTCAAACCAAAAATTAGGAATCTACATCTCCACCCATAGAGAGCCTCAAACGGAGCCATCTGAATGCTGGAATGGTAGTTGTTGTTACACGCAAACTCAATGAGAGGAAAATGGTCATCCCAACTACCCTTGAAGTCAACCAAACACGCTCTCAGCATGTCCTCGAGAGTCTGAATAGTCTGCTCCACCTGACCATCTTTTTGCGGGTGAAATGTTATGCTAAGCTTGACCTGAGTACCGAGTCCCTTTTGAAACAATCTCCAAAACTAGGAGGTAAATTGAGTACCTCTATCCGATATGATGGACAAGGGCACTCCATGCAACCGAACTAACTCCCAAATGTATAATTTAGCATAATCTTCCGCTAAGTCAGTACTTTTGATTGGTAGGAAATGAGCTGCTTTGGTCAACCTGTCCACAACCACCCAAATGGTGTCATATTGTTGACAAGTGCGAGGCAACCCTATGATGAAGTCCATATTGATCTCCTCCCACTTCCAATTAGGAATACTGTTGTCTTGAAGTACACCTCCTGGTCTCTGGTGCTCAACCTTAAGTTGCTGACAATTCGGACAATTAGCTACAAACTCTGGTATATCCTTTTTCATGCCATTCCACCAATAGACTTCCCATAACTCACGGTATATCTTAGTGGTACTTGGATGTATAGAGTACCTTGAACAATGAGCCTCATGCAATATCTGATCTCTCAATTTATCAACATCCGGTACACACAATTGACCCAAATATCATAGCACACCATCTCCCCCTTTAAAGAAGACCTCTACCTTCTGATTTTTAATGGTTTCCTTTAATTTCACAAGGATAAGATCCTCGTCTTGTCTAGCTTTTACATTAGTCACCAAGGATGATTCTGATCTGTTCTGACCAATAACACCACCACTAATTGAGTCAACAAAACGAACTCCTAACCTTGCAAGATGATGCACCTCCTTCACTAGCTCCTTCCTCCCCTCATATACATGGGACAAACTCTCCATAGAAAGCCTACTAAGAGCGTCTTCTACCACATTAGCCTTGCCCGGATGGTAAAGGACACTCATATCATAATCCTTAAGTAACTCCAACGACCTTCTATGACGTAGATTTAGATCCTTCTAGGTAAATAGATATTGTAGGCTTTTGTGGTCAATAAACACATCTACATGGACCCCGTACAAATGGTGTCTCCAAATTTCCAAGGAAAATACTACTGCCCCTAATTCAAGATCATGGGTCGGGTAATTCTTTTCATGAACGTTCAGCTACCAAGAAGCATATGCTATAACCATACCATCCTGCATCAATACACAACCAAGGTTGACCCTTGAAACATCACAATATACCACAAACCCATCGGTACCCTCAGGTAGACTTAACACCGGTGCTGAGGTGAGTCGAGTTATCAAGTCTTGGAAGCTCCTCTCACAAGCCTCGGACCATTGGAACTTCACTTTCTTTTGGGTCGGTTTGGTCAATGGTTCTGTAATAGATGAAAACCCCTTCACAAATCTCTGATAAAACCCAGCTAAACCCAAGAAGCTCCTGCTATCCGAAGGATTCACCGATCTAGGCCAATTCTTTGCCGCTTTTATATTCTGAGAGTCTACCTGTACACTCTTACTTGACACTGTATGACCCAAAAATGCCACTAAGTTCAACCAAAAATCACATTTACTAAATTTAGCATACAACTGGTGATCCTTGAGAGCCTATAGCACCACCCACAAATCAGCATCATGCTCCTCCTCGCTCCAAGAGTATATCAGGATTTCATCTATGAACACAATAACGAACGTATCCAAGTATGTCTTGAATACCTTGTTCATTAAATCCATAAAAGCTACATAAGAATTCGTTGGTCCAAAAGACATAACTACAAACTCATAGTGACCATACCGAGTCCTGAAGGCTGTCTTCGGGATGTCACTCTCCCGAACCTTGAGTTGATGGTATCCGGATCTGAGATCTATCTTTGAAAATCACTTAGCACCCTGAAGCTAGTCAAACAAATCATCAATCATGGGGAGAGGATACCTGTTCATGATGGTGACCTTGTTTAATTTCCAATAATCAATGCATATCCGAAGAGAACCATCTTTCTTCAAGACAAAGAGGACTGGTGCACCCCTCGAGGATTTGCTCGATCTGATGAAATCCTTGTCTAAAAGGTATTTCAACTGCTCCTTTAATTCCTGTAGCTCATCTGGAGCATTATGTAAGGAGGAATAGATATAGGCTTCATATCAACAAGAAGTTCAATACCAAAATCAATCTCCCGCTTGGGAGGAATTCCCAGTAGATCATCTAAGAACACTTCTGGATACTCACATACTACTGGAACTGACTGGATAGTCGGGGTATTAGATGTAGCATCCTTAACCCTAACTAGATGATACATGCAACCATTAAAAATGATCTTTCTGGCCTTAAGGTAGGAAATGAAATGATTTACAAGTACAACTGAACTACCCTTCTGCTCTAAGACTGGCTCACCCAGAAATCTGCATTCTACTTCACGGGTTCTAAAATTGACTGAGGCATAGCATGCAAATAGCTAATCCATGCCAAGTATAACATCAAAACTGGTCATGGCTAACGCTACTAAATCTGTTGAGCTGGCTTTCTGATGGACTATGATAGGGAAATTTCTATATACCTGTCTATCTATAACTGAATCACTAACTAGAGTAGAGACTGAGAAGGGTTCTGATAAGATCTCGGGACTGACTCCGAAACTACTAGCAACATAGGGAATCACAAAAGATAAAGTATCCCCTGGATTTAACAATGCATACACATCAAGATGGAATAATTGTAACATACCACTGACTACATCTAGGGAGACCTCCTACTCTTGATGGGATGCTAGGGCATAAAATCTATTTTAGCGTTGTCCGCCACCTGTACTAGTAGATGCCCCCTGTTAAGCTGGGCGTGCTGGTGGAGCTACTGAACTAGAAGCTGGGCCTCGGCCCTATCATGACCCTGTCTGGCTGCTAGACAATCCCTAAGCATGTGTCCGGGCTTCCTGCACCTGAAGCAAGCACCTGTACCAGCCAAACACTACCCTGTGTGTCTCTGGCCACATCTGTTATACTATGGAGGGCTGATCTGTGCATGTCTTCTACTCTAACCTCTCGAGCCTGATGCTCATCCCCTCGGATCGCAGTTGGACTTGGATGGCACACCCATAGCCGAAGGCATTAGGGCTGAAGATCATTGGTGGGACTGATGACCGTGCCCACTAGGTCGCTGCTGGGAGAATCTGAAGCCGTCATTCCTGGCCCTCCCCCATAATTTAGGTGATCTTTAGAATCTCCTCAATGAACTCTACATCCACCTTCGATCCTAACAAGTCAGAAGGTTTCATCCTCAGAAAGTCTCTAACTCTTGCCACCGCTACATTCCCATTCTGAGGGACATGCTCTACCTCCTGCTAATTGACCTCGGCAGTCAAGGCCTAAGCTAACATCTGAATGGCTGCCTTGAACTATGCACGGTTAACAGACTCGTGTACGTGCTCCACATGGGCTGGTGAGGCCTGCTGATGCCCGTCTCTATTGCCATTCTCGTGGCTGTTTCTATTTCTGTTTCTCCTTCCATTAACTCTACAGGGAGGCATGCTTCTGCAAACGCGTATAACACGATTTAGATGGATAGAGAGACATTTGATCACAAGACTTAGATCAAGAAAAAAGGGAATATTTCCTAAACATCCATAGCCTCTTCGTCATAAGTGTAGCGCGCTTCACACCCATGAAAAAGACTCTATTTAACACAACTTCTGAACACCCTAGGATACTTCAAAACCTAATGCTCTGATACCAAGTTTGTCAAGATCTGAACATAGGCCGGGATCGAGACATGAGAGAAAGAACCCCACCAGGCTCCAAGTCAACCCATGCCATGAACATAACATCTTACTCATTCACTTAAAAATAAGATCAACATAAATAACATAGGGTAAATCTAAACAAAACATAACATCTGAATACATATATCAATCTAAAACTGAATACAAACAATATCTGGAAAAGCCTCTAATACTGACGAGTCGATAGGACAAGATCCCAACTAACTCACTATGGTCTGAAAACTTAAAAGAAAAAATACATCTTATATGAAGGGACTTCGCAAAATGAGGACTCACCAACTGAGGTTAAGGAAAGCAAACTCTGGTAATATGACTAGCGGCGGCTTTGAGTCAGGATATCAGAGCCTGTATCATGAAACATTATAGCATAGAGTATGCGGTCAATACGTGGTATGTACCGAGTATGCAAGGTATGTAAAATTGCTAAGTAAGTAAAATCATTAAATCATTCATATAATAAAATATAATCAAGATAAGATTCTGAGAGTAGGGTTGCATGCTATCTCTGAAATCATGATTTGAACATAACCGAACATCATAACTAAATCGAATGACCCAAAGCTGAAAACTGATAATCATAAGTAAAACTGACATTGGATCAAACCTGCCGAAAACATAATATCATGGCTGATGTACATGCATAATTAAAGTCATAAGGAACAAAGAGAGACTCATCATATAACTGACATTACCATGATAGAGCTAACATAGTCCCGACTATTACACTCAAGTGGGCAGAGTCATCCAAAGCTTTTCCAGGGATAAGGATGCCACCGTGATATCGATATCAAGCTGAATGCCCCTTGGGGGTAGGGGAAGCTCACAAGGGAGGTTCCAAATAATATGAACATACCTACTTTGAAGCGTTGTTCTTAGGCATAGGGTTGACTAACTATTAGCCTACTCGATGCTAGACACTACTCTAAAAAATATGCATATGCTCTCCATCGCTTTTCAGCGAAGCTGACCATCGTCTAGTGACAAAGCTGACTAATAACATATATGCTTAATTAGAAATCATAACATGAGGAGCCTTGGCTCAAACCATACCACAAGCTGAAAATAATGGGAGTCTTGAATCCAAAACCATGTGGTAAGCTAATTCTGAAATCATGAAACATACTTGTTCATATGATCTTGCCCAATACTTAAACATACTTGATATCAAGTTGATTCACTTTGAAAACATAAACATAAACATGGGTATTTGGAAATAATACTTTCTTCATAAACATCTCATCATGCTTGAACACATAT
>JACEIK010006320.1:31939-92180 GCA_018107945.1 Datura stramonium | reverse complement strand
TCCTGATCTCGGTAGGAGAGGTAGGTCTGGGACAATCCTTTACTACTGAAATTTTATGAGTATCTACTTGTATCCCTTTTCCTATTACCACATGACCCAAGAATGACACAGACTTCAACAAGAATTCACACTTTCTGAATTTGGCGAATAGCTGGTAATCTCGGAGGGTCTGTAATGCTAACCTTAGATGATTGGTATACTCTTCCTTATTTCTAGAGTACACTAGAATGTCTTCAATAAAAACGATGACGAACATATCTAGGTAAGGCTTGAAAACACTGTTCATTAGGTCCATGAAGGCTGTTGGGGAGATTATTAACCCAAAGGACATCACCACAAACTCGTAGTGACCATACCGAGTTTTGAATGTTGTTTTCGATATGTCACTCTCTCTTGCCCTTAACTGATGGTACCCCGACCTGAGGTCGATTTTGAAAAAGCAACTGGCTCCCTGAATTGGTCAATAGATCATCAATTCTTTGCAAAGGGTACCTATTCTTAACTGTGACCTTGTTTAGTTGACGGTAACCTATGCACATTCTGAGAGTACCATTCTTCTTAAGCACGAATAGCATTGGTGCACCCCAGGGAGAGATGCTGGGTATAATGAAACCCTTATCAAGAAGGTCCTTTAACTGCTCTTTCAGCTCCTTAAGCTTAGCTGGAGCCAATCTGTAAGGAGGGATGGAGATAGGTTGTGTGTATGGAAGGAGAGATCTATTTCGAAGTCTATTTCTCGTTCAGGGGGAACTCTAGGAAGATCTTCAGGAAATACATCGAGGAACTCGCTGAAAACTGGAACTGACTGAATGGTTGGGGCCTCAAAGTTGAAATCCTTGACCCGAACCAGATGATATAAACATCCCCTAGAAATGAGTTTCTGGGCCTTAAGGAATGAAATAAACCTACCCTTAGGCGCTGAACTGCTGCCCGACCATTCTAACACGGGCTTATCTGGAAACTGAAACTTGACAACTCTAGTCCTGCAGTCAGTTGAGGCATAGCAGGAGTGTAACCAATCCATGCTCGGAATAAGGTCGAAGTTGACCTCTACAAGATCAGCTGGAATGGTTTTATTCAAGAATGAGACTGGGCAGCTTCTATACACCCAACTAGTTCTAATTGACTCGCCAAATGGGGTGGATACTTAGAAAGGTTCTGATAGGACCTCTGGACTGATGCTGAACTGAACTGCTATAAATGGAGTTACAAAAGAAAGAGTAGCTCCTGGATCTAGGAGGGCATACACGTTTAGGGGAAAGAGACGTATCATACCAGTAACTACGTCAGGTGAGCTTTCCTGATCCTGATGAGAAGAGAGAGCATAAAAATAATTCTGGCGTTGACCGCCATCTGTACCTAATGGGTTGGTCTGCTGAGCTGGTCGGCCTACTGGAGCTGATGATGTAGTGGATTGTGATCTACCTCGCCCTGCTAATGGGCTCTCCTTAAGCTTGAGTCCAAGCTGTCCACACCCAAAGCAGCCCTCTCTTCCCTGAAGGCATTCTCCTGGGTGATTCCTACCACACTTGGGAAAATATGGATACTTGTTTCCGGTACTGTGGACCTGAGACTAAATGCCAGAAGAACCACCCCTCCGATCCTGGCGGGACCGAAAGGTTGGGGCGTTGGTTGAGCTAGGTGTTGGGGCCCTCTGCTGTTGTTATTGTGGGTGGCTACTATCGCCAGATCTTTGGTGGCCAAAATCTGGATGACCAGTTCTTGTCCGCTTGTTCTTACATTCCATATCTTTCAGCTTCTCTGCTTCAATCTACTGGGTATAAAAAATTAAGCTAGAAAGGTCCATGCCCTTGATTAGCATTGTCATCCTGCACTCTTTGAGGACCATATTAGATACTCCATTTACGAACTTCAACATGCGAGCCCTTGGCTCGGCCACCACCTCTGGAGCATACTTGGATAGTCTAGTAAACTCCAGAGCATACTCCTCAATTGTCTGGTTGCCCTGCGGTAGGTTCATAAACTATGCCATCTTAGCCTCCCTTAGCTCCCGAGGAAAGAACCTATCCATAAAAGCTGTATGAAACTCCTCCCACTCAACTGGTCTTGCTTCTGCTGATCGCCCCTCCTTCCACTACTCGTACCAAACCCGGGCTACCCCTTTTAGCTGGTAGGTAGCAAGGTCAACACTCTTGGAGGAGCTGACACCCATGATCCAAGTGATCTTTCTAATCTCACCTACAAAGCCTTGTTGGTCCTCTCCCAGCTTTGTTCCGTGAAAGTCTAGAGGGTTCATCCGGGTGAAATCCCACACCCGGGCAGCAGCTGCAAACCCATTTATGGCTACTGCAACCACCTGTTGGTTTACTTGATTGGTGACGGTCTGAGCAAGCAATTGAATGGTCGCCTTGAATTCGGCAGTAGACACAGAGTCGTCCTGAGGAACTGTCGGAGCTGGTGGAACGGGTCTGTTGGTGTTTCCGGCTCTTCGTCTGTTTCCATGCCGAGGAGGCATTGTTCACTGAAAGGAAATAGGACACGATTTAGAAAGACACCTTTGGAATTGGACTTTAACACATGATAAAGAGAATGAACAAAAGGGTTATTTTCCTAATAACATCTTGTAGCCTCCTCGTCATAAGTGTAGAGTGCTTCACACCCATGAAAAGGACTCTACTCGATGCGGCTTTCAGACTTTTCGAGGATACTGTAAACCTAGTGCTGTGATACCAAGTTTGCCATGCCCCGAGCCTACACCCTCGACGTAACACGGTACTTGGAGCAATAAGTGACCCCAAGCCAACCCCTAGTCTATCATACACTAGCATTCTGAGTAACATGCACAACGGAACTTTTAAATAACAGATTTATCAGTTTAAGAAAATGTAAAGACTGAAAGTAGAGAAAGAAATTATATATCTGAAATACAATTCTTAAAGACAAGTCTCGTCTGAAAGCCAACTACTGAGGAGTTGCTGGGATAGGCCCCCAGCTAACTCTAAGTCTATACAAAACCATATCCAACTGAAGTAAATAAACAAGGCCCTTGAATGATGAGGACTCATGCTCTAATCTGCTGAAATGGAATGCTTTGAAACTGAAGTAACTATCTGTGCTGGATCTGAGAATCTGCAGCTGTATCATGAAATGATAAAGCATGAAAAGCATGCGTCAGTACTTTGAATGTACTGAGTAAGTGGGAGAAACATACTGAATATAAAGATTGAACTGAAATGACACGCCATGAACAACAGGTAAACTGAACTGAACTACTGATATAATCTGAAATGGTCAAGACAACCCTGTTTGATGGTCAAGGACATGCCCTAAGTTTGAAACACTGAATCTGAGATACTATACTGAATTGAGCTGCTTATTCTGATATTTGATTGTACTGACTAGTGGGAGAGTCTATAACCGACATATAACTACGTGAGCTAGATGTGGAGTCTGATGTATACACTCCATCGGTAGGACCCAATATACCTTTCCAGGGTATAAAGGCATGAACTGGGTGATCACAAAAATATCTAGGGCCAATCAGGCCAATTAATACTGTAACCTACGCTGGCAACATAGTTCTAGAAACCTGGGTGCGCTGGAACCCCAGCCCGCTCGGTGCTAAGTTCTACTCCCACTGGAAAACCTAAACTGAACTACTAAGCTAATTTCTCAAAAGTGGGGCCCAAGACTAGTCAGGAACAAATAACTGCATGTACCCTGAGAGCCTTATCAGAACAGATTCTTAAACTGGCTTCTAAGACTGGTTAGAGCCGCTTATCTTGAAGCATCGTAACCGTCTATAGAACAAGTAATAACTGAACTGGGATCCTGGGGCTGGTCAGAACTATAACTGAATGTCATGACCGCCTAATGGACCAAATAACTGAAATCTAAATCTAAGTCTGAAAATTGGGAGGCACCACTGACACCTCGAAAATAAACTAGAGTCAAACTGATTAGTTGACATTTTCTGAATAACACTGAGGTTGCTAAAATATGACTAAAGCTAGACTGATATAATTCTGACTAGGACTAGACTGATAGAGTTTTGTGTTCTAACTGACTAGATTACCAAGTATCTAATAGAGAATTTCATTCAACGTACTAAAGTCATTATGATTCATGGGATATTTACCCAAAACATATGTAAAGCAAGACAATTCTAGGAATTCAACCCAAAGCATTCTTCATTCACTAGAGGGAATTTAACAAGTAAAATCATTACTCAAAAGTTAGGGATTAAATTCACTTTTGTAATAATACCGACAATTTGATGAGGAACTGATGAGATTATATTAACAATAAGTATAAACATTTTTCTGAGTGAAATCAATGAAAATAAACATGAATGCTTCTCATACTCTAAAGATCAGGGCTTAAAACTGATAGAAGAAATTGAAGAGGACTTTGGGTACGCAAGGGAAGGACAATCCCCTTGCTAAAACCCCACATACCTGGCGAAGAAACTTGGAGAATATACCAGAAAATCAAAGAGAAAAGTTCAGCCCTAGCCCTTGCTCTAAAATACTCTGAGAGAGAATCGTACGATGTTCTGCTGAGGATTAGCGTGAGAATGAGGGGAGGAACCATTTTTACCCACTAAAAAGTCTGAAATTAGTCCTTAAACGACATGGTTTAATGCTTGGGAGAATAGGAAATTACTAAATAGCCCTTAGAAATTCACTGGAAAAACTATCAGGTGCCTCAAACAGATGACCTAACGACTCGTTACTAGGTTCAATGAGTCGTTGGGTCCTTCCGTCAAGTTCACTAGAAAAAATCTACTGACTCCTGACTGGCACATGATGAGTCGTCATGACTGGGAACGACTCATCAAGTAGGCCATCAGGTACACTGGTAAGAAAGCTAGAAAGGATTGGGAATGAAGGACCTGACGAGTCATTACTGCTGAGGACGACTCGTGGTGACCTTTCATCAAGTAAACTGTAAAATCCTCGAATTTTTGAACTTCGCCTTGCCAACGGGCGACTTAGCAAGTTGTAGGGCCTGCTAACGACTCGTGATGTCGTCCTTTAGGAATACTGGTGTAAATTCTAGGTATCCTTCACACGGTTGACCTGACGAGTCGTTGGGTCCCTTAATGACCCGTCATGTTGGTCGTTCTGCAACTTTTCTGTAGTTTTCCAGATTTTCTTATCAATGTCCTGGACATTGATTTTGAGCTTCCGGGGCATTACAATTATGAAAAGACCCTTACTAAATTCGCAGGAAAACACTGTCAGGTGACCTTAATGGGTGACCTGAAGAATCTTCATGACGGTAATGACTCGTCGAGTCACCCATTAAGTACACTTGTCAACTGATCTATTGGGGCTCGAAATGGGGGACATAACGGCTCATGCCTTGAGACCACGACTCGTGGTCACCTTTTGTCTGGTACACTACCTTAGTTTCTAAGAAAATTCAACTTGTTGCTCACGACTCGCCTCACGAGTCATTGGGTCAGAGCACGACTCGTGGGGTCCCATCCGTTAGATACACTGGTCATCCTCTTGAAGAAAGTCCAATTCCACCCCACGATTGACATGATGACTCATGGTGGCTGACCACTAGTTGTTCCTTCACTCATGGGGACCTCACTCATTCACTCTTCCAGGCCTCCCCACGAGCCACCTGACGACTTGTCCTGTGCCTGCAACATAAATATCCCAATTTTCCCATTTCAACTCCTGGATCCGTCTTTGAGCTTTCGGGGTATAACAATATCTCCCCCTGGGAACATCCATCCTCGAATGTTAGAAACACACAAAAAATGCAGAAACATGCAATCATAATATGCAAATACTGATTATTAAAATCGAAAACTACCTGAATGAATACCTCCGAAAAGAACTACATAGCTGAACCGAATTCAGACATCACATACATTTATCATAACATAATTCAAACTTGCGCACATGAACTAAACATGGAAACTTATTAGGGAATTAGGGAAAAAACCGATACCTCAAATTGAAACAGAGCCGATAGGGAATAGGTGGGGGTATTTAGCCATCATAGCCGTTTCGGCTTCCCACGTAGCTCCGTCAACATGTTGGTTTCTCCACAACACCTTCAACGAAGCTACTTCTTTGTTCCTCAGCCTCCTACCTGACGATCCAATATTTCAACTGGAATTTCCTCATAACTAAGGCTATCTCCCACACAAACTCTCTCCATCGGGACTACTAAAGATTGATCACCCAAGCATTTTTTCAAGAGTGACATATGAAACATGGGGTGAACTAAAGATAACTACGGTGGAAAGTCCAACTCGTACGCCACCTTACCAACTCTTCTCATAACTCGGTAGGGACCAACGTAGCGGGGACTAAGTTTTCCTTTCCTTCCAAATTGCATGACTCCCTTCATGGGAGATACCTATAGAAATACCTAATCGTCAACCTCAAACTCCAAATCTCTTTTTCTCATATAAGCATATAAATTTTGACGACTCTGAGCAGTTTTCAGTCTATCCCTTATCAACTCAACCTGCACCATAGCCTCATAAACTGAGTCTGGCCCCATCATAGCTACCTCACCAATCTCAAACCATCCGATAGGCGACCTACATCTCCGCCCGTAAAGAGCCTCGAATGGTGCCATTTGGATGCTGGAGTGATAGTTGTTGTTATAAGAAAACTCGATCAAGGGAAAGTGGTCATCCCAACTACCTTTGAAATTCATCACACATGCCCTTAACATATCCTCGAGGGTCTGAATTGTTCGTTCTGCCTGGCCGTCTATTTGGGGATGAAAGGATGTACTGAGCTTAACTTGAGTCCCAAGTCCCTTTTGAAAAAAATGCCAGAATTGGGAGGTAAACTGAGTACCTCGGTCTGAAATAATTGACAAGGGAATTCAATGAAGTCGAACCAACTCCCTAATATACAAATAGCATAATCATCCATTGAATTAGTGGTTTTGACCGGCAGAAAGTGTGCTGCCTTGGTCAACCTGTCGACCACCACACTAATGTAATCATAGTGTCGGTGAGTACGAGGTAGGCCTGTAATGAAATCCATATTAATCTCTTCCCACTTCCACGTAGGAATTCTAATATCCTACAATACGCCTCCCAGCCTTTGATGCTCAACTTTCACTTGCGGACAGTTTGGGCACTTGGCTACGAATTCTGTAATGTCCTTCTTCATGCCATTCCACCAATATATTTCTCGCAAATCATGATACATCTTGGTGGCACCCGGATGGATGGAATACCTAGACCCATGTGCCTCATGTAATATCAGGTTCCTCAAATTATCAACATCTGGAACACATAGACGACCCTGGTACCGCAACACCCCATCTCCCCCTTCGGAGAAAACCTCCACCTTCTAACTTCCAATGGCTTCCTTCAAATTTACTAGAATTGGGTCCTCATCTTTCCTGGCCTTCACATTCGTCACCAAGGACAATTCTGATCCGTTTTGCACAACAACGCCACCATCATTCGAGTCGACCAATCTAACTCCCAGCCTTGCAAGTCGATGGATATCTTTCACCAACTCTTTCTTTCCCCCCATCCATATGGGAAACACTCTCCATAGAGAGTCTATTGATTGCGTCAGCTACCACATTAGCCTTACCTGGGTGGTAAAGAACACTCATGTCATAGTCCTTTAGCAACTCCAACCACCTCATTTGTCGAAGATTGAGATCTTTCTGCGTGAACACATATTGCAAGGTCTTGTGATACGTGAATATATCCACGTGGACCCCATACAAGTAATGCCGCCATATCTTCAATGCAAACACCACCATAGCCAATTCAAGATCATGGTCGGGTAGTTCTTTTCATGAAATTTCAACTGTCTCGAGGCATATGCTATCACCTTCCCGTGTTTCTTCAACACACACCCGAGTCCAACTCGCGAAGCATCACAATACACTACAAAACCATCTGTACCCTGGGTAGGGTCAACACTGGTGCTGAAGTGAGTCGGGCCTTTAACTCTTGGAAGCTTTTCTCACAAGCCTCCGACCATTGAAACTTCACCTTCTTCTGAGTCAACTTGGTAATGGTGCAGTAGTAGATGAAAAACCCTCCACAAATCTCCGATAGTAACCCGTTAAGCCCAAAAAGCTTCTGATATCTGATGGGTTCACTGGTCTGAGCCAATTCTTTACTGCCTCGATCTTTTGAAAGTCTACTTTTATGCCCTCACCTAATACCACATGGCCTAGAAATACCACCGAATCCAACCAAAACTCACATTTGCTAAACTTTGCATACAAATGACAATCCTTGAGGGTCTGAAGCACTATTCTCAAGTGAGTGACATGCTCCTCCTCGCTCCGAGAGTATATAAGGATGTCATCAATGAAAAAAATCGCGAACATTTCCAAATATGCCTTGAACACCCTATTCATTAGATCCATAAAAGCTACAGGGGCATTGGTTAGTCCAAAAGATATAACAAAAAATTCGTAGCGACCATACTGAGTCCTGAAAGCGGTCTTCGGGATGTCACTCTCCCGAACCCTAAGCTGGTGATACCCGGACATGAGATCAATCTTTGAGAAACACTTGGCACCCTGAAGCTGGTCAAACAAATCATCGATCCTGGGTAAGTGGTACCTGTTCTTGATGGTAACCTGTTCAACTGCTGATAGTCAATACACATTCGAAGGGAATCGTCCTTCTTTCGAACAAATAGTAATGGTGCACCCCATAGAGACTTACTCGGCCTAATAAAGCCCTTATCTAACAGGTCCCTCAACTGATCCTTCAACTCCTTTAGCTCAGTTGGAGCCATTCTGTAAGGCGGAATATATATAGGCTGCGTGTCGGGAAGAAGATCTATATCGAAATCAATCTCCTGCTCAGGAGGGACACCTGGCAAATCATTCAGAAAGACCTCTGTATACTTAAGTGCTACTGGTACGGACTGAATGGTCGGGGTCTCGGACTCCACGTCCTTAACCCTAACTAGATGGTACATGCAACCCTTATAAATTATCTTCTTGGCCTTAAGGTAGGAAATAAATCGACCTACAGACACAACTGAACTACTCTTCCATTCTAAGACAGGCTCACTCGGAAATCTGAACTCTACTGACCGGGTTCTATAATTAACCGAAGAAGAGCATGCGAATAAACAACCCATACTGAAAATAACATTAAAATCAGTCATGGCTAACTCTATCAAGTCTTCTAAGGTGACCTTATGAAGAATTGAGACCGGGCAATCTCTATACACTCGTCCAGCTATAATTGAGTCACCTACTGGAGTAGAAACTAAGAAGGGCTCGGACAAGACATCGGGATTTACTCTGAAGCTACTGGCTATATATGGTGTCACAAAAGATAGGGTAGCCCCCAGATCTAGCAATGAATATACATCAATATGAAAGACTCTCAACATACCGGTGACTACATCAGGTGAGGCCTCCTACTCCTGACCGAGTGGCTAAGGCATAAAACCTGTTCTGGCGCTGCTCGCCAGTTGTGCTAGTAGATGCCCCCTGATGTGCTGTGCATGTTTGTGGGGCTGCTGAACGAGAAGCTGGGCCTCGACCCCAACCTGATCCTGTCTCGCAGCAGGACAATCTCTGAGCATATGTCCAAGCTGCCAACATCCAAAACATTCTCCTGACCCTGCCAAACACTGGCCTGTGTGCCCTCGACCACACCTGCAATAATCTAGGATGCTTGAATCTACAGGTCTGCTGCTATGACACCTCGAGCCTGACGCTCGCCCTCTATGATAATGTCTGGGCCTAGATGGCATACTTAGCGCTGAAGATGCTGGGGCTGATGATCTCTGGTGGGTTTGTTGTCAGTGCCCACCACTGGACCTCTGCTAAGAGAATCTGTGGTCCTCAGTCCTGGCCCTCTTGGCATCCCTCTCCCTCGAATGTGCTGCCTCTATATGCTAAGCGTACAAGACAATGCTAGAGAAGTCCATGTCCTAATGGAGCATAGCTGTCCTGCAGTCCTTGTCCAAATATCCTTCTATACCATGCACAAACCTGCTCACCCGTGCTCGCTGGTCGGTCACTAATTCCGGGGCATACTTAGATAGGAGGGTGAACTCAAGGGTGTACTCCTACAAAGTCATCCTCCCTTTCTTTAAATTCATGAACTCGTCTACTTTCAACTCCCTCATCTCTCGAGGGAAAAACCGATCTAGGAATGCAAGCTGAAACTCCTCCCATGTGATCGGACTTGCTCCTATGACCCTGCTGTCCTTCCACTGACAGAACCAAATATGTGCGCCCCCCTTCAATTGGTAGGAGGCCAACTCTGCGCACTCAACACTACTCACCTGTATAACTTGGGTGATCTTGAAAATCTCATCAATAAAATCATGCAGGTCCTCACCTACCTTGGACCCTAGAAACTTCGGCGGATTCATCCTCAAGAAGTCCCTGACTCGAGCCACCGCCACATTGCCATTTTTTGAAACATGCGCAACGGCCTGCTGATTTTACCTGAGTGGTCAAGGCCTACGCAAGAATCTAAATGGCAGCATGGAACTTAGCATGAGTAGTTGGCTCCGGTGCTTGAGGCTCCTGAACTGGTGGAGCTGGCTGATGCTCATGACCATTTCTATCATCGTGGCTTCACCACCTCCATTCCTTCTTCCATTCATCCTTCTAGGATCCATGATTCTGCAATCGCTAACAACAAGAATTAGGAGGATAGAAAGGCTTTTCATTGCACGACATAAATTATGAAAGAAGGAAACATTTACTAAAACGTCTAGTAGCCTCTTGGTCATAGGTGTGAAATTCTTCAAGCCTATGGAAAATACTCTACCTAACATGGATTTTAGACTCCCTAGGACACATAAAACCTATGGCTCTAATATAAAGTTTTTCACAATCCAAGCGTAGACCCGGATCGCAGACACGGGACAAGGGACCCCGAGAGACCCCAAGTCAACCCATGAGATAAACATTCAACTAAATAATTCAATAAACATGAAGAAAACATAATTATAAACTCAGCAGAAGTCTAACTAAACATAACAATAGAATCATATCCAAAGCTGAATACACATCTAAGTCTGATAAGCTTCTAATCTGGATGAGCTGATGGGACAACACCCCCAACTAACTCAACAATATTGAAGCTGAAAATACAACCAAGATATCTAGTCCTAAGATGAGGACTCACCAATCAAGCAGGTGCTGACTCTGATAAGAGACTATGAACGGGGATGAACCAGAGAACCAAACCCTGCATCATGAAATGATGCAACATAGAAAGTATGCGATCAGTACATGGAATGTATCGAGTATGCAAGGTAAGTAAAACTTTCTTAGTAACATAAATCATTTTAAAAACATTCATACATATCATAAGCTTTTAAGAGTAAGTAGAGGACTACATGCATTTAATCTGAAATCGTACTCATATCATAATGTGTTCATGCATAGCTTTAGAACATCATAACTGACTCAAATGACTCAAGCTGAAACATTACATTTATATCAAAAACTGAACAATGAGTCAAACCTTGACTTTTGAACATTCATGCATAAGTAACTGTCATGAGTAATGAAAATGCAAAACCAAATGATATAGACAGTAGGAGACTCGTCACATAACTGACATACCACAATAGAGTTTACGTGGTCCCAACTATAACACTTAAGTGGGTAGAGTCGTCCATAACCTTGTTAGGGTGATGGACGATACCATGATATCGATATCAAGCTGAAGGGCCAACCGGGCCCGGGGATAGCTCACGAGGGAGGTCCCAATAATATATCAGTATCAACCTACGTTGGCGCATAGTTCTGGGGCATAGGGTAATCGACCCTTAACCCGCTCGGTGCTAGACTCTTCTCTGAAAATATGCAATGCTCTACGTCGTGTATAACGAAGCTCAACATCGTCTATTAACGAAGCTCAACATGAAATCATGCATAACTCAACATCGTATGAAACGAATCTCAACATTGTCTATTGACCAAGCTCATAATGAAATCATGCATAGACTAGACATCATATGGATATGAAGCTCAACATTGTCTATTGACAAAGTTCAATAATGACCTACATCTCAATTATGAAATCATGCACATGAGAAACTTCATTTCGAATACCACAAGCTCAATCATAGGTGGGAGAATCTACTCCATATCATGTGGTAAGCTACGTATAGAAATATTCACTCAACATACCACAAGCTAGAGTTTATGATAAAATTGGGAAATTACACTTCAAACAATGTGGTAAGCTTATGTTGGGAAAATGATAACTTTAAATCGACATATGGGCATCACCCAAGGCTCTATCATACTTGGATCTAATCAATTCACTTTCAAAACAACTGCATAATCATGGGTAGATTTAGAAATATGATTTTCATCACCAATTGCATCATCATCACACATTTACCAAAAATCTCTTCCTTTATGAACTCTTCACCCATGGGCATTTTAGATTCAAATTTTGAAAAATAAATTTTTATAAGGGAAAACAAGTTAGAATCTTCCCAAGCATCATCAATCATCAATATAAACTCAATTTAATCATATCCATGTATACGAATTGAAGAATCATACAATTGGGAAAAACCCCACACTTGATCATAAACAATTTCATCACATTTTGATAGGGAATGGGCATGGGTGTGGAAGAGAACATCCACTCATAGCCTTACATACTTGGGAATGGTGAATTCTAACACCCTCTAATTGCCTAGCTAAGATTCCAATTGGAAACCTTGAGATTTCACCTTGAACCTCCTCTTCAAACCTTCCAACTTGCTGCATGAGAGTAATGGCTTAGAATAGGTTTTCCCCCGCTAAAATCCACAAAAACGAACCTGGAACGATGTAGTATAGGTCTTAGGAACTTAAAAATTATGAGAATACCATTACTAAGTTCGCAGGAAAACACTGCCAGGTGACCTTAATGGGTGACCTGACGAATCGTCAGGATGGGCAATGACTCGTCGAGTTGCCCGTCAAGTACACCAGTCAACTGATCCGCTGGGACTCACAACGGGGGACATAACGACTCGTGCCTCGAGATCACAATTTGTAGTCACCTTCCGTCAAGTACACTGCCTTAATTTCCAATAAAATTCAACTTGTTGCTCACGAATCACCTCATGAGTCATTGGGACAGACCACGACTCGTGGGGTCCCATCCGTTAGATACAATGGTCATCCTCCTGAAGAAAGTCCAACTCCACCGCACGATTGACATGACGACTCATGGTGGCTGACCGCGAGTCATTCCTTCACTCGTGGGGACCTCACTCATTCACTCTTTCAGGCCTCCCCACGAGCTACCCGACGACTCGTGGGGTCTTCTCACGATTTATTTTACGACTCTTCCTGTGCATGCAACATCAATATCCCAATTTTCCATTTCAACTCCCGAGTTCGATCTTTGAGCTTTCGGGGTATAACATCCTCTCTCTTCACTCGCATTGAAAAATAGCTATCGCTCCTTCTCTAAGCGTATCATAATATGCTGAAGTACTTTCTTGACCATTGTTAACTCTTGATGTTTTTTAAATCCTATTTTTTTAAATCTCTGCCCCTGCGTGTGCTATGCCTTTGAGTCATTTTTTCTAATGAAGGGGGAGAACTTTTCTGGTCTCGGTGATTAGTGATTAGGCCTTGATATTTTGGATGTTTCTTGCTGGTAATTTTTTGGTGACATGGTGACTTGTGCTTATATCAACTAGTTCTGGATGAGTCATTTTTATTATCTTTTTTTTTAGGTCTGACTTATTTTTCACTGTTACTTTATATGGAACAAAGAAAATTACTTCTGACACACTCTGTCAAGTCCGTTTAGACAACATATGCAAAATGAATGACATGCATCAAGTGAGGGGGAGAACACTCAGAACAACATGCATCAAGTAAGGGGGAGAAAATTAAAAGAAGATCGCATCTTCAGGGAAGTGTCTCTAAATCACATCCCCAAGATCGTCATCATAAAAAAGTGGGAGATTTTTGAACTAAAACTGGTTATATTATTTTAATGATGACTAATAAATTCTATTTAATGTAGGACAAAAAGGGACTGCAAGAAATCCACTATTAAAGGAAGGACTCGAAGTCAACTATCTACAAGGAAGGACCGAGAAGCAAAATGTCGAAGATCGCAAATCAGTTAACAGAAGTCAAAACATCCTGCCCGGATATGGATCAATCGCCTACAAGGAAACCAAATCATTAAAAGAAGAAAAGAGGAAGCGAAATCAATCAGCTATCAATCAGTTAAGGAGCAAATCAAGTATTAGAGTCAATCAGCTATCAATCAGCCTAGGAGAAAATCAAATCATCAATGAAATTGAAAGGCCAAAGAATATCAAGAAGACAAGATTCAAGGATTCTACAGAAGGAAGATCAATACTATCTGAGAGAAAAGGTATGCTCGACATCTCAATTGATGATCATCAAGATCTCAATCATGTATCTATCTAGTCTGATTGAGATAACAAAACCCTTGGGTTACCTTAGAGCAAATCAATCAAGATCAAAAGGATTGATCTTCTACATTTTTTCAGACAATATCTCACACTACAAAAAGGAAGTGAAGACTTCATGAAGACTATGCAACTTCACTTGATCAACCTGAAAACTTCTTGTATTACTTATTCATTGTATTTTGAAAAGAAATACCAGTGATCTTAAACGAGAGAAATAGTTAGGTAGATATACAGGTAGAGATTGTGTCATATCAACTGTTGGTGAACCATGTTGTAATCCAACCTCTCTCAAGCTCTAAGGAAACCTTTGTAACCCAAGGGGACTGGACTAGGTACCACCCTGATGATCCGAACTCGTATAAACCTGGTGTGTCATTTATATTCCTGCAATTTACTGCATTATGATTATTATTGCACTAATTTCTTCGGCAGGAACATAGCGACTGAATGTTCCTGATAGTTGACTGGACTATACTTACATTAAATTTTTAAAATCATCCCCCACCCATTTGTTTATCAGAAACAATTCATTTTTATGTAATTTATACTAACTTGTTATATTTTTCCTATGGCCCTTATATTGTTTCTATATTTACTTGTATAATGTTATTCCGTCATATTGAATTGCTCCTGAAGAGCAGGTGATTACTTGACTTCCCGATTTTCTCCCTTTTATTACCGCAAGCTCTTTATCTTGTTTTACACCATGAGTTAAATTCTTTTATTTAACTCTTTCAGTGCATAACAGAACACATGGAACTAGTAATGAGATATAGTTGTAGTGTTTGTCTGGACACTGTAGTGATGATGTCGAGCTCAATCATCACCAGAAACTGCCAATGAAACAAGGTATATTTCCCTTTGTTTCATACGAGAACAGCCCTCTTGCTTTGCTCCTCGAACCTACCAACTGTTAAAAAGAGAAAATACTTTTCAGTTGGATGTTGAGGCCACTATATATATGTGTGTGTGTGTATGTATACATATAATGACAACTTCGATGGGTAAACTATTTTATGCATGTACCAGTGAAGAATATTTTGGGGGTAAAGAAGAAAATGATTGGACTATAATTAACAAGGACAAACCAAACATTTATAGCAGGTTCCATTCCTTATTTTTTAGGCTATTTATCCTACTTAATATAGTAATTTTCATGACTAGATGGTGAAAATTTTTTTTAGCTGTCAGCGTAGAGAAGTTAAACTCTTTCTATAGTCGCGTTTTAGTATCATCTGGATCAGATTATCTATATGTATTTTTCAGGACATAAATCATGAAGCCCTAGATATAAGAAAATAATGTTTCCTATATTCAAAGCTTTGTAGTAGTAAATTATTAATAGTAGTGTGAAAATTGATTAGCGTTCAATTATACACGTACGGTCGCAATCTTGATTAACTGTTGAAACAGATTTACTTTTTGGAGAGTCGGATAGAATGTCACATGATTCTACTATCCTTTATTGTATGATTCTTGGTGTTCATATATAGGAAAAAAAGAAAATTAAATATGTCCAACTAGACAAGAAAATGTAAACAAAGAAAAAAGCGGTGGGTGGAGGAACCCAGTGTCAAAGTTGGTGTACGTGTTTTAGAAAGAAACGAGCAACTAGAATACAAAGTTGAGAGTTAAGACCCCTGATGCGACTAGAAACCAACTCATCCACAGATATTTACCTACATGCATATGTTTGTCTTTGTTCTCAACTAAACAGAGGGCAAACCATCTCATTTTCCCCAATTGCAATGAATAACACAAACTGGGAACAATACCTGAATGTTTCCTAATATTACAGACACAATCAAGCTGAATTCATCCCCTGTTGGACCTTATTTTCTTATTTTTAACGAGTCTGCTACTTGTGAATGGTTAAAAACTACTCCTTGATTAATGAGAGTCCTCATTTACAAATCTACTTCTCGTGATTGTTAGATGATGTTTATTCTTCTAACCACGTAAAGAATTATTGATACTGTTAGAGTGAATAATGTAATGCAAAGAGGGGCAGTTTAGTAATTAGTTAAGCAGTTATGCAAATTAGTTACTTATATCCTGTTTGACCAAGTCTTTTGAAGGCCAAAAGTGCGTTTTTTTTAAAGTGACGTTTTCGGCCAAACACTAATTATTGCTCAAAAATGCTTCTTAAAGTTATTGGCCAAATACAGACTGCTTTTCATCAAAAGTACTTGTCAAAATAAGCTGATTTTAGAATTTTGGCCAAACAAGCTATTAATTTGTTATAAGATTCCTTGTATATACACTCATTGTAGCTAATTTTGAGATCAGAATATTGAAGAGTAATAATACAAACTCTAGATCAGAATATTAAAGAGTAATAACACGAACTCTCTCTAAACTTCTCTTTCTTCGTCTTCTTCTTGGATTGAATTAGGATTCTTACACAATTTTCTTATTCAAAATACATCATTGTATCAGAAGTACCTATTGAAGAGTAATAATATGAAAGAGAGAACTTTTTCTTCATCTTCTTGGATTGAATTAGGATTCTCACACAATTTCAATGTTCACATTACATCATGGTATCAAATGATCTAGCTTGCATTCCAGTTGGCTTCAAACAATTTTTTTGGGTTTTGCAAAATTGATTGAAAATAAAAGTTCTGGGAAAGTCAAGTTCATATGATTCTTGAAGGAAATTCCAAGATGGAAATCACTGAAGAACAAGCTGATTAAATCTTAAATGGATTGAATCACACCGACAAGATTTAAGGAACTGGTATGAATCATAATCATTTTTA
Source organism: Datura stramonium (assembly GCA_018107945.1). Classification (NCBI taxonomy): domain Eukaryota; kingdom Viridiplantae; phylum Streptophyta; class Magnoliopsida; order Solanales; family Solanaceae; genus Datura; species Datura stramonium. The sequence continues at coordinate 75,043 of JACEIK010006320.1, read as the reverse complement.
CTTACATTTAATTGATATTGATGGTTGTTTTACAATTTCATTTTAATTGACCAGGAGTGAGAATTACACCTATTGGTATCGAGCTATGAGACTAGCACCACTGGAAAGAAGTAAACTGGGAATGGTAGATGACTCTTGTAGGAAAGAGAAGTTCTCGAAAGGTTTTCTGTATCAATGGGAATGACTGAATTCTATTGTTCTCTCTTGACTGATGAATTTAATATCTAAGGGACTTCTTGAAGGAGTTGTGTTTGCTTTTGGTGTATAGATTATCTGGAAAGATCATAAGGAAAGGTTTGATTGAATTGATAGGCCAGGAACATTTAGCCTACACAAAGATATAGCGACACTGAGTCAAGGTACTGTGTCTATGGCTACCTACTATTCAAGAATGAAAGATCTATGGGAAGCATTTGAGGCCTTAGGGCTACCTGCTATTCAAGAATGAAAGATCTATGGGAAGCGTTTACGGCCTTAGTGCTTGTGCTTGCATATAGGTATGCAATTCTTGCAAAGGCAGAAACTATTTTAGTTCTTAATGGGTCTAAACGATTCATAGTTTCAAGCAAGAAGTGAAATACTACTCATGAATCCTCTGCTCTCAGTGAATTAGGCTTTTGCCATGATAGTAGGATATGAGAGTCAAAAGATACTAATAAGCACAAGATGAAGGTTAGTATCCAATCCTGCAGCTACAATAAGTAATTTTGAGTCAGTGGGTTGGTTATGTACACTAAAAGAGAAGGAAATTAGAAAGATAAAAGAAATTATAATGTTCAATGTGAATTTTGCAAGATCACAGGGCACACTAAAAAATATCATTGGGAGATCATAGGATATCCACATGATTTAAATTTTAAAAGGAAAGAGGGAGGAAACAACAATGCTTATAGTGTAATATCAGAAAACAACACTGGTTTTGGGACTCAAAATTTGTTAGATGGGATAAGTCTTCTTTCTACTATGGTCAAAATACAAATGTTTGTGCTAGTGTCAACCATGTGAGTAAGTAGAATATAGCTAATCCATTCGGTCAGAATAGCACTGCAAGTATGTAAGCACTAGGAGGAGCTCCACTCCGAATTGGTAATAAATTCACTAGAGAGAAATATGATCAAATCTTGAACATGTTGACAATTCAAATGCCAATATCTCTAATTCTTTGGAAAATAAAGCAGGAGCTCTTTAGTGGAAGAGTGAACGAGATAGGTAAAGAAAGAAAATGACCTTGATCTATTGCTTAACTAATAAAGAAACAAAGCCTTAAGCATAACTTCTTAAGGTGGATCAACTGATATTCAAAAGATCTCTGCATAGAAGACTAGGTGACATATCTTCTATAGTGTTAACAAAATTGTTTCTTGTTAGCACACCTGACATCTCATTGATAAGCATTCAATTTGTCCATATTCTAAACAAACTAGGAGTCCTTTTCCTGCTAATAATATTAGAACTGTAAATGCCTTTGATATGATACGTGTAGACATTTGATGTCATTATAAAATAGCTACTTTTAATGGTAACAAATTTTTTCTAACAATAGTTGATGACTTCTCAAGAATGAACCTCTTTTAAAGTAGAAATATGATGTGTCTGTTTCATTATACTATTCTATGAATTATGTTAAGAATCAATTTTGTAAGATGATGTTGGAACAAAATGTGTGTAATTATCCATTAATTATCTCAAATTTTAGCCCTTCTTGTCATTTTTATGTATTGATTTTATCATATTCTGCATAATATTGTGGTTTTGATTTGTGCTGACAATTTAGTAATGAAAAGGAAGCCTTTTGAGGCATTTCATCGAAGTTTGATGGAAGATCATATGATGACACAAAAATCACAAGTCCTCAAAGGAGTTGCGCAACCTCTTGTGATGCAAGTTTGGCAAGAGAACCTAAATTTTTCCCCACGCAGACCATGGGAAAGGTGACACAAGGAATTTGGCCGGCAGAATCTAGATTACACTGTAATGCCACTCCCTTGTGATGCTAGGGTGGTGTGAAGATGAGAATTTTTCTACACCGAAAACATGGTGAAGGTGTCACGACCCAAACGTGGACCTTGGATCGAGACAGAGGATCTAGAACCATGAATTGCTCCAAGCTAACCCATGACATAAATAATTCTAACATAGCAACAACTAATAGAACATATCTTAGCAGAAGCTTAATTGAAATATATCTAATTAAGAGGAAAGGATAAAAATATGATAGCAACACTGTGTCACAAGATGAAACCAACTTGACACTGTCGGAAAGCCACTACTTGTTACACCCCGTACGATTCTCGGCATCTAGTTGGCCTATTCGCACGCTGGTTAAGCATATTTGATAGCCGTACGTGCTAGAAAAAGGCCCGGAAAGAGATCGGACGAAAATCCTGTCGAACCACCGCGGGAGGCGCCGAGGCAGAGCCCCTCTACGATGGCGCCGTGTCACGGAGGCGGGGCCACCGCGTTGGCTCCGTGACACGTTGGGCCTGTCCAGGCCCAAGTATATAAAGCCCCCACTTCGGTTTATGAACTTCGGTTTATGATATTATTTCATCTGACTAAATTTTGTAAAACGGAAGGAACTGAGAGAGACGAGGAAGATACGATATATCCGCCTTAATACGCCGCCAAATGAAGTCTAATTCTGGAATTAACCTCAGGTACCGAGGCATTTAGCAGCAAGGAGCATTCCTACGGAGTTTTTCGCGAAATAGGCCGCGAATCGACGAGCTACCGGACCAAGGTAAGTAGACCTGTTCTAAACTAGTTTCTATGTGTCTTTAGCCGTGAAGTGAATACTTCTCCCTTCTTCCGACCTCTCGAAAAATAGCAAGTTTTCTGACCTTCTTCGATAAGCCTAAGTTTAGCTATAACTATATCGAAATTGGCGCTGCCCTTCGTAATAAAGTTGTATTTAGCTCTAATCAACGTGTTTATGAATGAGTTGGAGAAATAGCCGAGTACCGACGAGCCTCGTCCGACTCGCTGAATAACTCGAGGTTAAGGTATGTAGTTGTTCTTCAAAAGTTAGTAAGTCTTAGCTTGTGAATCAATGTATCCGTATTTGAAACTCTCAGAGTTGGATGTTGAGAATTGAATAAGTCTAGTAAATTTTGGTCTACGTTGCCGTATCGTGACCACTGGAAGATAGAAAAGCATGCACCAAAGGGCGAGTTAAATTCCGCATTCAAGATAGCTTATTGTATGATTAGCAAGCATGTTGAAGAATAAAGAAACAGATTTGTATCAAAGGCAAAGCAAAATCGATAGACAGATAGTATCCCGCGCGATTAGCCACCAGCTAGCAAAGATTTCAAAATCGATAACTCGCAAAGGAATCGCTTTAATATAGAAAGAGATCGAATAAGAAATCAGATTTTATAGTCCTTTCGCTATACACGCTTGCTATTTATATGTGCTATTTGTTTGTTGAGACTTGTTGTGGCGTGAGGGTCCCTTATTGAGCGTCCTCGCCGCTCCTGGGCTGGGTAATCGCCGCCACTGAGCGAGTGGGTTTTACGTCACCTGAGGGGTGGCATGTCATTCCGCTGACGAAGATGGGATGAAGCCTTCCCATGCCAGCTGATCAAAAGATTGCGCTGTCTCCTGATTTATTCCCAGTGAGCAAAGGGCAGCCTCTGCTCGTATAGTTCTTCCAGGGGAAACAGAATTTATCTCATATCGTCAGATATCTGGCCTGTCTCCCGTTGACTTGTTCCAGTGAGCAAGTGTAGCCCGGCTCGTATAGCCCGTTGAGTTTGTGTCTGGGATCCAGATCTCTATCTCATATCGTTTACACAAGAGTCCTCCGAACCCAGACACTGCTATTTATATCTGAGGCCGAGGCCCGAGTCGGAGACCTGTGGGGCTCTAGAGAGGTGCTCCAAGTGAGCAGATGAGTGAAGTAACTTATTTTTATGTGTTTGACCCTAGTAGGTATAAAGATTGTTTGTTTGCTTGGTGCCATCCGGCTGCATGGGGCTGGTATCGGGTTTCGCTTGCTACTTGTATATCTATCTATGTGTTATATATTAGCTACTAGACAACAGCCATCACGCATATGCACGCCGTCTTATCAAAGACAGTAAAGCATGATCCAGTTCATATCAGCTTTATTCAGATTCGCTATCTCCCGCCATGATTTGCTAGTTATGCCGTCTTATTTCGGGGCTTTTCGCTATGTTATTTCACAGCTAGACACTCAAGACTGGGCTGCCCACGCCTGGGGCATGGCCGCCGCATTACTCGCTCGCAGGTATTAATAGACGAGGAGGCGATCCCTGACTCCACACCACTGAGTTGCCGGCCCGCGTCATCCGGAGTCCGATTTCCAAGAGGTGTAGTTCTTTTCCTTTTGATATACAAGATGGGTAGGTCGGGCCCGTCCCCATCATTTCTATTATTACTCACAGAGGCTTGCAGATTGTTTATAGTATCTCCCACGGTGAGGAGCCATTGCAGGAGGCCGTGCAGTTGTTAGCTGTTTAGTATCTCTGTTTTAATGATTAAATGGTGAGGCCATAGTTGATAGTAGTGGTGACTCTGCTTCTTGGCCACGTAACTTTTCGCCTATATTCGTTGTTGAGATGTTCGCCACTGCTATTACAGTATTGTGGCTATAGGCCTAGACACAATGGGAGGCCGGTTTACAAACAAGCATAGCCCTTTATTTCCGTAAACCTCGAGGATAGAGATAGCAGCACCGACGTGCCTTGGCCTACCGCTAGTAGTCCAGTCCGTCTAGGGCACCAAGTGCCAATCATACCCCCAAGGCGGGGCGTGACAAACTTGGTACTGGTGTGCCTGTCCTGTGACTCCAAGCCGTGCTAAGTAGAGTCTTGTCTATGGATGTATAGCACCACATACTATAAAAAGGGGAGGTCATAAGGCATGATAGGATGGTTACCCTTCTTCTCACTGGGCCGTGCTGGCAGAGCGGTGCAGTATAGGTTGAGTCCCTAGAACTTATCATATTCTTGTTTACAGATAAGAATGGCAGATCACGACACCGCCATGAAGAAGACTGATACAAGAAAGAGGCACCAGCGGTGGTGCCTCGTATCGCATGCAGTCGCCTGGGATTCGAGGGCGACATAGAGGCTTCTTCACACCTAATACAAGAGTCCCCTCACATCGAGACGTTGGGCACTACACCGCCTGGCAGCTCATGTAAGCTTTCGCTGCACGATCAGGAGGTTCGAGGCCGTAGTTATGATGGTACGTGATGTTGGCAAAGACAGCCGCGCTCGCCGCCACCTACGCCAGCCAGAGCTCCTGTGTGGGATGCGTGTGTAGTTCCAGAGTTCGGGAATTATTGGCACCGGGTCCCCCGCAGCTTACAGAGTCGATCAGTGTAGGACCCTCAGACTTTTTAGACTGATGCAGAGGAGGCTTCGAAAGTTATGCATGTGAATCGCAGTCCGTTGAGTCATAAAGGTTCCGATTATTGGATATAGCTATATTGTGGTACGAGAGTTGGGAAAGGTCCCGAGGGAGAGATGCTGCCCCTCCGACCCGAATCTTACTGAGGCCTTTCTGGGATCACTTTTTGCCACGAGAGATCCGCGGTGTCCTGTGATGGGACCAGCTTCTGGTGATCTAGAGCTGTGTGGGGCGAGGAGCGACGGGGAGTATGCTTTGCGCTTGACTCCTTAGCCCGCTACGCTCCAGCATTTGTTGATACCATGCCAGAGAGAGTTCACATTTATCATGGGTCTAACTGCAGTATACCGAAATGTATGACGGCGATGTTATGAGAGGATGGTGACACCGCCCGAGCATGTGCTTTTGCTCACCATAGAGGGTCTTAGACAGCGGCAGCAAAGCAGTAGACAGACCAAATAGAACAGCCAAGCAGAGATAGACCAGAAGACATACAAAGGGAAGTTCAGAGAGGACCCAGCTCCCGACTCATCGATGATCCCCTAGACCCCCACCTCCAACACAAAGAGTTAAAGAAGCAGAACGAGGTAGATATGTCATAGAGGGCATTATCAAAGGCCAGCCCAGGATAGTAGAATCCCCCAGAACAGAAGGGAGCAGAGCGTATTTACACCCTCACCCCCCGCCCTTATTGTAATCGCCCACACCGGCCCAGATATGGCTTTATCAAAAGTTTACTTATGGACAGGATGGGCATCGATGAGATTATCCGACCGTAGAGGTCACGGAGGAGAGACAACAGACAGGGGATCCACAGGCTACGAGCTCCAGCGTAGCCTCGCCGGCGCGGCCTTCGTGCTCGGCAGCAGGACGAGGTAGGATCAGAGCCTGGCCGGCACGAGCTCTGTCCGTACTTATGCACTTCCAGTGAGACATGATTCGTGAGGCGTCTTGGATGTAGTAACAGGTACAATGATTATTTGCTCTTACTCCGTTTATGTATTGATTGACCCAAAGATCCACTAAGATATGTTACCCAATTTGTGGCACGGAAGTTCAATATTGCACTGCACTATTACAAGCAAAGACTTTCGCATCCACGCCCGTCGGTTACTCGATTGTAGCTAGCAAAATTTACCAAGGGTGGCAGAGGTTGTCAATCGGTCGATCACGGTAGATCTCGGTCGAGTTAGAAATGATAGACTTCGATGCTACAATGGGTATGGATTGCCAGTCGTGCTTTGCCAATGTTGGAATGTTGGACCAAGACGGTCCGATTCCATTTTCCAGAGAAGTAGTGCGGGAGTGGAAGGGAGGCACCGCTACGCCAAAGGTAGGTTTATTTCCTACCTTCAAAGCGAGGAAGTTGATAACTGGACATGTGACCTACCACTGCTGGGAGTTCAAGATCCAGCTGCATCTCCATACTCTGTACTGTTCCGGTGGTGAACGAAATTCCTGGATGTATTTCCGGATGAGTTACCTAGTATTCCCGTAAAGGAAATAGATTTTGGAGCATTCCATTTGTTGCCGTGCACTCAACCTATATCAATTCCTCCCTACCGTATGGCTTTGGTAATCCTAGAGAACTAAAGGAGCAAATAGAAGATCTGTTAGACAAGGGATTCATTAGGCCGAGTATCACCATGGGGTGCGCCTGTGTTGTTATTTGTGAGAAAGAAAGATGGCTCACCTCGATGTGCTGATTTCATCGCGCTTGAACAAAGTTATGTTGAAGAACAAGTGCACCCGCTTCCCGTAATTGATGACTTATTTGGACGCCCTGCAGGGAGCCGTATACTTTAAGATTGACTTGGCGGTCCGGATATCACCAGTTCGAGCACGTGAAAGAGATATTCCTAAGACAATTGTCAGACCCGATATGGACATTTTGAATTTCTAGTCATGTCCTTTTGCTAACGAATGCCCAAGAATATTCATGGACCCGATGAATAGTATTTTCGACCTTCTCGGACTTGTCTGTAATAGTATTTATTGATGACATTCTCGGTGTATTCTCGCTCAAGCGTATCACCTGGACATTTGCGACAAGGTCTGCATCCTCAAAATCAGCGCTTATATGCCAAATTTTCCAAGTGTGACTCAAGCAAATTCGCAGGGCCTTTAGGACACATTATGTCGGATGTCAGACCAGGTTGGACACTTAAGATAGAAGCAACCAACCATGGCCAAGGCCTACCACTCCGACCGAAGTCCGTAGGCCGGGATTAGATGGCTATTACAGGAGTTTGTTGAAGGGTTCTCGACTATTGCGTACCTATGACCAAACCGACGTTGGTAAAAGCAGCAAAATTTCAAAGGCGAGGCATGCTATGCAGAGTTTCCAGAGCCGAAGGATAGATTGACCTCCGCCCTAGTGTTAGCATTAACAAAGGTACGGTATAAGTTATTCGGTTTATTGCGACGCATCAAAGGTCGTTGTGGTGCGATGCAAAAGATGGTAAAGTGGGATTGCATATGCTTCCAGACAAACCTGAGGAAACACGAGAAACTTACCTTACCCACGACCTAGAATTAGCCGCAGTGATCCACGCCTTGAAAATGTGGAGACATTATTTGTATGGTGTCTATGTGAATATTTTCACAGACATAAGAGTTTACAAAAGATATCTTCACTCGTAGGAGTTGAACTGCGACAACGTCGTTAGAATTGCTGAAAGATTATGATGTGGATATTCGTACTACCCGGAAGAGCTAATGTTGTAGCCGATGCTCGCCGGAAAGTCCATGGGATCTTTGCGTACTTGCAGCCCGAGTAGCTGGAATTGGTCGTGATACATCGCTAGCTAATCTAGCCGTTCGTAGTAAAACAGAGGGACGGCAGAGCGGTGTGGTCTTAACACCGCGTATCATCCTAAGGGAAGTAAAGGAACGGCAATTTGAGGATCCTGACCAGTCTACCTTAAAGATTATATTCCAGGAAAGCTAATTCCAAGTAATGAGGATGGAGTGCCGTTGTAAAGACCGTTTATGTGTTCCCAATGTTTCGTGCCTCCGCCGCAGATCATGAACGAGGTACATTGCGCCCGCTATTCTCTCCACCCCGCGCAACAAAGATGGAAATGGCAAGATATTAAAGAAAACTACCGGTGGCCAGGTATGAAAAGAGAAATTCCTGAATTCGTAGCCAACTACCCGAACTGCCAACAAGTGAAAGCGGAACACGTAAACCTAGCGTATGACTCGTGGATATAGCCGTGGCTTCTCCGGAAATGGGAAGCTATAAATAGATTTTGTGGCAGTGATTACCCGTACTAGACACGTACATGACTCTATATGGGTGATAGTTGACAGATTGACCAAATCAGCTCATTTCCTCAAAGAGAATTCTACCGAAGATTATGCCGAGTTGTATATCCAGAGATAGCCGACAACAGAGTTTATCCATTATTTTGGCGCAGGAGCACAGCTTTACGAAGGATCGTAGTCAGTCAGAGAGACCGCACGTAGATTAAATGAGCACCTGACTCCACCCTCGCATTGTAGATGGACAGCCGAACGCATTCGTACGCCGAAGATATGTTGCGAGCGTGTGTGCAGATTTGGTTAGCCGATGAGCATTTGCCTTTAATCGAGTTTGCTTACAATAACAACTATCACCTCTGGGCTTATCCGTGATGGCGCCTTCAAGGTCTCTGTAGGCCGGGTGAAAATGCAGTATCGCCGCCTGGTTTGAAATAGGAGACTTAGCATTAATTGGGCCAGACATAATCCGCCAGTCAAGAGAAAGTGAAGCTTATTCGAGAACGCTTATTGACTACACAGAGCCGCGAAGTCATATATGCATATGTGCGGAGCAGAACCCAGTTCGATGTGAATGACTGGGTATTTCTTGAAAGTGTTCATGAAAGGGGTGATGAGATCTGCAAGAAAGTCGCCCAAGGCCTGTCTTGGCCACGATTGTGGTGCAGAAAGAGCTGCTGCGCCATGAGTTGAACTTGCTGCACTAAACTGCTCATCCACTTTCTTAAGGATCCATGCTAAGAAAATGTGTTTAGGAGACCCGTCAAGAGCAAACCTACCTGTGATATCTAGATGGCGTAGAGTGTGCCTACGAAGAGGTTCCGCATATCCTAGACACAGAGCTCGCGTATCGAGAACCAAAGATATTGCGTCCACAAAGTATTATGGCGTAATAGGAACCGAGGGAGGGGAAATGACGTGGGGAGGCTGAGGGAGATATGAGCAAGCTAGATATCCCCACTTATTCTAGCTCAGTCGTGTGACAAGATGTCCTAATGTTATTTATGCAAAGATCTTGTAGTTGCATATGCATGAAATAAGAAAGATCGATGTTTGAGTCAGTCTAAAGAACCTTTATAGTATTGTGGAGCAATCTTGGACAAATTTTTCTCTCACGCAGGTTTTGGGATATCCATATTATTGTGGAAACTCGCCTTAAATTTTTCTAAACAGGAAAGCAAGATGTTGAGAAGTCCGATGGTAGCTTCCCATCTGATTAATGTTCTGGGTATGGAGAATGTTAACTCACGATTCCTGCATCTAGTTGGCCTATTCGCACTGCCACGATATTTGATGTTCGCGACGTGCTAGAAAAAGGCCTGAGAAGAGATCGGATGAAAATCCATCGAACCACCGCGGGAGGCGCCGAGGCGTGAGCCCTCCGCGATGGCGCCGTGTCACGGAGGCGGCCACCGCGTTGGCATCAGACACGCTGGGGCTCCGTCCGTGCCCAAGCAAAGCCCACTTCGGTTTATGATGCATATTCTTTAGCCAATTAAATTTTAAAAACGTAAGGAACTGAGAGAGACGAGGAAGATACGTATATCCGTTTGATTAAGTCACAAACGAAGTCTAATCTTCAATTAAACCTCGTGTACCGAGGTATTTAGCAAAGAAGGAGCATTCCTACGGAGTTTTTTTCATGAAATATGGCCGGCGAATCGATGAGCTACCGGATCATGGCAGAATTGCCCAAACTAGTGTCTATGTGCTCCTAGTTGTGAAGTGAATACTACTTCCCTTCTCGGGACTGGTAACAGCAAGTTTTCGACCGGGTCTTTCGATAAGCCTAAGTTTAGGCTATAATTATATCGAAATTGACGTCGTCCTTCAAAATAAAGCCGTATTTAGCTCTAATCAACGCTTATGAATGCAGCTTGGGAGAAATAGCGGAGACCGACTCCGAGCCTCGTCCGACCGTCAAATAACTCGAGGTTAAGGTATGTAGTTGTTCTTCGGCAAGTTAGTAAGTCCTTAGCTTGTGAATCACAGTAAACTCCAGATTTGAAACTCTCAGAGTTGGATGTTGAGAATTGAATAAGTCTAGTAAATTCTTGGTCTCAAGGCTATGTATCGTAATCCACCAAAGATAGAAAAGCATATGCCAAATAAATGAAGTATACATTCCAGATTCAAAAGATAGCTTATTGTATGATTAGCATGTTGAAGAATAAAAGAAACAGATTTTCGTATAAAAGCTAGTAAAGTAAACCATAGACAGATAGTGATCCTGCATATGCATTAGACAACAGCTAAAGAAAGATTTTAGAATCAAGATAATCGCAAAGAACTGCCCAATATAGAAGAGATCGCATTGAAGAAATCGATTTTATAGTCCTTTCAGTTATACATGCTTGCTATTTATATGGCTATTTGCTTGTTGAGACTTGTTGTGGCGTGAGGCCCTTTATTGAGCGTCCCGCCACCCCTGGGTTGGTAATCGTGTCGCCCACTGCTGGTGGATTTTAATGTTTTCACTCCGAGGGTGGCATGCCATCCTGGGCCAATGAAGATGATGAAGCTTTCCCATAGCAGTTTGATCAAAGACATGCTGTCTCCCGTTGATTTATTCTGTGTGAGCAGGTGCATCTGCCCGTATAGCTCCCAGGGGGAAATGATCATTCATATCAGTCCCGTACATCTCGCCTGTCTCCCGTTGACTTGTTCCAGTGAGCAGGTGTAGCTCCGGTTTCAGAGTAGCTCCCGTTGAGTTTGTGTCTGTGACTGCACTCATCTGTGCCACCGTTCGCCACTGTGGTCCTCCGAACCCGGCATTAATGGTTATTTATATCAGAGGTCGAGGCCCTAGCCTGAGACCCTGTGGGGTCAAGAGAGGAGCTCCAAGTGGAGCAGATGAGTGGAGTGGCTTATTTTTGGCAGGTTTTGACCAGGGTAGGGGTATATAGATTGTTTGAGATGTTTGGTGCCATCCGGCTTATGGGGTTGGTAGCTGGCTTTGCTTGCTACTTGTATATCTATCTATGTGTTATATAATAGTTACTAGACAGCTGTGCCGCCCTGCCATGTACGCTCCGCCTTATCACATTAAAGCATGATCCAGCCATATCAATGGTCTGCATTCGCTATCTCCGCCATACAGATTTGCTAGTTATGATGTCTTACTTCAGTTCTTTTCAGTTATGTTATTTCAGTTGCTTTGCATACCTCGCACTGCACGACACCTGGGGGCGCGATTACGGCTGCAGGTATTAATAGACGAGGAGGCGATCCCTCGACTCCGGCCGCCCATTGAGTTGTCAGCTTCATCCGGAGTCCGATTCTGAGGTGTAGTTCTTTTCCTTTTGATGTACAGTATGGGCAGGTCGGGGCCTGTCCCGATCATTTCTATTATTACTCATAGAGGCTTACATTGTTTATAGTATCTCCCGTGGCCGCCTGAGTCATTGTGTGAGGCCGTGTAGTTGTATAGTTGTTTAGTATCTCTGTTTTTATGATTGGCCGGTGGAGGCCATAGCACAGTAGTGGTGACCTTGCCGGTCACGTAGCTTTTCGCTGTTTACCCTGTCTGCATGTTCCGTCACTGTTATTAGAGGTACAGGTGGCTATAGACCTAGACGGGCCTGAGGCCGTGTTTCATACCGCTATATAGCCCTTTATTTTCAGAAACCTGAGTTAGAGCTACAGCTTGTGGCACTAGACGTGCCTTGGCCCACCAACAGGTCCAGGTCCGTCTAGGCACCAGTGCCGCCATACCACCCAAGGCGGGGCGTGACACTAATAGTCCGATGAGACCGGGAACAAGCTGCCCATCATAACTGAAAATCAAAACTAAAATAATAATGAAATAAATGAAACATAACCCCATCCTCAAAAGACGAGGGATCACCATCGGTAGCCGATAGAGTCCGGAGAATGTCTAACCATGTTGCTAAGTCTCGAGTACCTAAATCTATATCATAAAATGATATAGCATGAGATAGTATGCTCATGATTTGAATGTACCGTAATATGTGGAAAATGTAATCGGATATGGAACATGATATATACATGAGAAGAATAATATAAATAAACATGATTGAATACATAAGTTGAAGTAAAGTACAAAGATCCTTTCTCGAGATGCATGAATACCGACATGGTAGGCAAGTTTGAAAATTTAATGAAATACAATTAAATATAATTTTAGGTTATGCACATATACCGAAGACCGAATCAAAATTATAAAATTGAAAGTTGTAATCGACATAACTACACCGAACTGAAACTCAAACTATGGGAGGCGACAACCGAAAACTCCAATGAGCCTCATGGAGCCCCACTTGTAAACCTAGTTGGAAGGTATTCGTACCTTTGTCAAGGGTAAGAACCATGACTGCGTGATATCACTCTTGGACCTAAAGAGACAATCCAATAACGACGACCCCAGTATGCGCCCATTGAGGCAAGGGAGACATTCTTACTGTAGAGGATCCCATATTCCTGCCAAGGGAATCATTCTATACTAATAGTCCCCATCCTACACCGGTATGTAGTTTAGATACTTGGTGCGCTGGAACCCCGGCCTGCTCCTGCTGGGCATTACTCCCAACTGAACACAAGGATACATGTAAACCGATAAACTCGAAACCGATGTCCTACTACTAGTCAAAATCACTTTATCTAAAAGGATCCCAAAGAGCCTGCACCTAATTACAAACATGCTATTATTGAGGGATCAAAAATGATATTCTAAGACTAGTAACAACTACTTTCTAACTATAAAGAGGCCTAAGAGTCAAGAGAACTATAAATATGCTAATCATACTGAATTCATGAAAATTATAGACCCAAATTGTAGTGTATATCATATGTACTGAATCATGGAAGGATCATTTATATCAAATGATCGTATTTTCGAAATAGTGTTAATAATGATTGGTCTAGAAATTATGCTATTTATCATATCATGGACAATAAATCATGGTAATTGAGAAGGGAATAATGAACATACATAGTTAGATCATAAAAAGTTTGAAGACATGACTAACATAAAGAATTCATATGTAGAAATGAAGTCCTAAGACATGCTTTTCAGAATCAAATAGGGTTTTGTACATGAATTGGGACAAAAGGATGAAAGAAAATCCTTGTTGAAGTCCCACATACCTGGCTGAAGAATCCCCAACAATAACTTGAAGCTTGTAGCACCTGAGGGAAACCCTAGGTCTTGAGCCCGGAGGAAAGAAGGAGAATAGGTCTTAAGGAAGGATTCTGGTAGAATGAGAGAGCTAAGAAAATCCCTTTAATTTGACCCAAAGGAAACCTAAAACACCCTTACTTTAGAGTTAAAAGTATAAGTAGTTATGAAAATATCCCTAAAGATCACACTTAAAATTTTTGTTCTGGTTACCGCCACACTGCACTCCACGTAGTCATTGGTTGTCACCATGACTCCGATGGTGACAAGCTGTTACATGGGAGCCACTTTCCACTTCTCCAATCTTTTCTCAATAGATACCTGTCACGACTCAAAATTGATATCATGAGTCGTCCTGCGGATCGTGGTCATGGACAACCTTGCATTTCCCTTGATTCTCCATCCTATGACTCAAAACCAAAACACATTATAAGGTCCCATGGGTCATTAATTGACTTGTTACTTCGTGGCCTTTTCTATTGATTCGACTACACCATGAGCATGAGTCGTTCCAGCATACCATGACTTGTGGTGTGGACTCTTGTCCGGGAATGAAAATTTTAGAAGATTAACACAACTTTTCAATGATTTGTAATATGAAACCATGACTCCGTGCATAGTCATTCGAGGAAAAATTACATATTTTTCTGTCAAATTCCAAATCTTGAGTCTAATCTTAGAAAACTTTGGGGGTGTTATTTATGTGTATAAGTTTCCTTATTTTACAACCAATAAAGCACTATTGTGTTGCACCTTGTAACACAAATGTGGCGCAAAGTCCGAGGTCTTGTCATAAAACAGCAAAGGCAAGACAAGAAAACTTTTCTTTCTTAACCTAAATTGCATTATCGCGCCACCCCTTGTGATGCAAGGGCGTTTCAAGATAACATATTTTCTAGTCCAATTGGGATTTTATCTGTTTGCCTTTTTGAACAATCTTAAACTATATAAATAGATATTTTTATTGAAAAAGGGCTGGATGTTATGTTAGATTCAGGGCAAATGATGAACTTCTTCTTCTTTTGTTTCTTTTATTTATTTCCTTTCTTTCATCTAATTTTAGATCTCATGAATTCTTTTGCACCATTGTAAGAATTATGAGTAGCTAAACTACTTATTTTAGGGTTTCTATGAAAAACATGGAGGTTGATGTTAGACAATCTATTAATGCGTAATTAACTTCTCCATGAATGTGTTATTTATTTCTTCTGAGTTTAATATTTGTTTGCTTGATCACCCTGGAAATACTATTTTTAATTCATTAATTGAACTCGAAATAGAAAATTTCAAAGGTACAAGGGAGAAACAGAGATTGCTTCAGAATCTTGTAAGGAAAGGGAATTCAATAGGATCTATCACATATTGGGAGATTCACTCTGATAAATTCATAAATAGGTTTTTCTCATATAGGAGAACAAAAGAGCTAAGGGATAAAATCTCAGGATTCATTCAAAAGGAATAGGGAATCCCTCGCATAGTCATAAGAGAGAAAACACAATCTACTTGTGGGACTCACCATCATATACAACCAAAGGAGATCATTGGCCTCAACTTCATTGAGGGGTTGAGCTAGAAATCAAAAATATTACTCAATGCAAAGAATCAGTGGATGACCTGAGTAAGATCAATGATGAAATTGAAGCTTTATAATCTCATGTCCGTAGGTACAAGATTGGGCTTAAGAACCGAGTATAGGATTTGTTACAAAAGAACACCGAGCAAACTAGAGGTTGACGGAGTGGCCGCGTCCAATCATATATTAGCCAACCAGAAATGCAATAAACAAGCCGGTCACTATACCGTATATAAGTCATTGCAACAAGTTCAAGAGGGTACAACTAATGTCATTTGCATCTACATTATGTAGAGAGGCCATGCTTACTCCTGGATACTTTTTAAATCCCAAGTCTATCTATTACGGGGACCGTGAGAGTCATGGTAGGGATATCAAGGTAACAATTATGGGATTAAAACTATAGAAACCCATCAAACACCTTATGGGGTAGGAATCGCACTAACAGAGGCCAAAGAATGAGTTTCAAGGGACTGCGTACTTAGCGCATCAAGTAGTTTGTTAGAAGAGACCATGAAATAGTGGATGGGACAATAAATGTAAATTGTGAATAAAATGCAAAAGTTCATTCACAAGCATGAGGTCTTAGATGGGACATATGGTGATAGCTAACTTACTGTATCTCGTGGGCACTATCCATAAACACAGAAAATCCAAATGAGAATGTTACACAGAAACAAATTTTGGAGTGGAACAAAAGAGAATTGGAGGAAGCTCCATAAAGTGGTAGGAGGCAGATGTAGAACTTATACAGGCGTAGATCACAAAGACAAAGAGCATATTATTTCGATCCAACATTGGGTTTTTCCTCAAAATTCCTCTATACCATCCTTACTAGTATGAGAGCTGCATTCTTAGTAAGGATGGAGCAGAGGCAATTTTTGATTTGTTTTTAAGCCTCCAAACTACCAATTCTACTAAGAAAAGATTAAAAACATTATGTGGATAGAACCAGAGATTTCCGATGCCGCACTAGATCGCTCCTCATCATACAAAGACCCTTTGAGCTCTAGCTATAGTGAGAAGATGCTTTAGCGATGCATAAATAGAGGAGTGTATTCATATTCTGGACATTACTTGTGCATATGTTAAGGAGATATGGCATTCAAGGAGCTTGGGAAACTCGCAAACTTGAAAAGCCTAAACCCCATTGAGGAGGCCTGAAGTTCTTGATTTTGAAACCTTACCTTCACATTTGTGCTATGTATAATTGGGCAAAGTTGATAACATATTTCCGTAATCATATCTTATTTGTTATCTAATTGTATATTTAAAAATGCTGAAAGCACAGATAGAATATGCTATTGGTTGGACCATAGCCAACATTAGAGGCATCAACAACTCATTTTATATCCACAAAATTATACTAGAGGAGGATGAAAGATGATTTAATCCAGTCATGAAGGAGGTCATTAAGAAAGAAGTAATCATTCTAGTGTTATTTACCCCATCTGAATAGTCATCGATGAGCCCAGCCTAATTCATCCTAAAAGGAGGATAATTGTGGTGCAAAATGGATAGATACAGCTTTTACCCCAAAGAACTATGAAAGACTAGAGAATTTGCATTTATTATCACAAGCTGAACACAATCAATGTAGAAGGATCACTATCCACTACCTTCATGGATTAGATGTTGACGCGAATGGCAGGGCATGATTAACACTATTTGTTTGCGCTTAGCCTCAACTATAAACCGTATCATGATAGTACTAGAGGATCAGAGAAGACTACATTCACATGTCCATATGGTACCTTGTGCCTCAAAGGATGCCATTCTCGCCTCGTAACACTCCAGGTACTTCAGAGATGCATGATGATAGTTTTCACTATATAGTGGAAAATATATGAAGGTATTTCTGGTGGATGACTTCTATATTTAGTGATTCTTTTAATGCATGTTTGAGACATCTAGATGTTGTGTAATCCCAATGTATAGAAACAAACCTCAAATTGAATTAGGAGAAGTGTCACTATGGTGCGTGAAGGCATTATGCTAGGCACAAGATCTAAAATAAGGTGTATTGAGGTTCAATCGAGAATCTACCACCACCTATGTTTCTAGACGGGTGCATAACTTTGAGGCATGTAGGACTTTACAGCGCTGACAAAGGATTTCTCGAAGATTCTACTCCAATGTGCAAATTACTAGATAAGGATGTGAAATTTTATTTGATGACACCTGTTTGAGGGCATTCACAATTTGAAGGTGTTGGTGATACCACTGTTATCATAGCACTTGAATGGATTTTTACCATTTATCTTGATGTGTGACACTAGTGATTTTTCAATTGATGCTGTGTCTGGGATGAACCGAGACAAAAGATTTCATTCCATCTATTATGCAAGCAAGATAGTTAATACTGCATAGAAAAACTACACTATCATAGAGAGAGAGTTATTGATAGTAGTCTAAGATTTTGATAAATTTTGGGCTTATGTGGTAGGTAGCAAGATAATTTGTACACTGATCACACAACAATTCTGTACTTATTCACAAAGAAAGATGCAAAGAAAAAACTTACTAGATGGGTCTTATTTCTATAAGAGTTTGACATAGACATGAGGAACCATAAAGGAATAGAAAATTAAGTGGAATATGACTTGTCTAGATTAGAAAATAGAGTGCATATTGATAGAGATAAGGAATATCAAAGAAACCTTCCCAGATTAGCAACTCTCTCGATGTGTTGTGGGTTTATAGAACTTTCGATGTTTAAACTTAGAAAAAGATACTTGATCTTAGGTATGTTTATACATATATGAGGTGCTTTTACCTTGTTTTTAGGGAAATTAGGTTTTAAAGTTGAATTCTAGAAAAGAAGAGGAAAAGTGCGTAACATGGGCCAAGTGCATCTTAGTACGAGCCCACTCTATGCATTCATGATAAAATACAGGAGATACACAAGTGTTAGCCAAGTATGACTCTTGGTATCAGTTGCAACCCTGGTATGAGCCATACCAAGGAGTCGTGGAAAAGTTCAAAACACAGTACACTTGCCCGAGTTCCTGGTATCGATCGGAAGACACGAGTCATGATGACATAATATGACTCGTATAAAGGAGCCATGGTGAATTTCAGAGCATGTCAATTTGGCATATCCTAGTGGTACTAGTAGAGACCATGAGTTGTAGCATCAAGGTATAAACCGAACCAATGACTAGTGGAAAACTTCAGAGGATGCCAAACTTAACAAGATCAAACCACGCACAGGCAATGTACGACTCCTAACATCATTATATGAGTCGCACCGACTCCCGTGACTTAACTAATTTCAAGACCGTAGTGCATAGTACATATGGAAGCCACACTTGTAGCTTCATGCTACGACTCATAGGTCATGTCGTAGGTAGTTCCTCATTAATTTAGGGAAAGGTTTTCAATTATATGTATAAATACTTTTAAGTTATTTTCAGAGAGACCGACACATTACTTTGTAATCATGATTTTTGATTTTCCTAACAGTACTAGGAGATCAAATACATGACTTATTTTGAGATTTTCTTCATTGTTCTTAAATTGATCACACTTGGGTTATAACAATCAATTGGGTTTTCTTCAATCATCGTTGTAAGTTGTTAATTATGTTTTCTTCTATGAAATCTAATTCGTTTCTTGCAATAATGAATAGCTAAAACCTCCATAACTAGAATTGTGGGAACTATGGTGGAACAACTAACAAGGGTTAATATAAGGTAATTCTAAGCCAACACACGTGCTTGTATTGTTCATCTCTTCATCATAAACATTTCTTAACGGTGCACAATGTTAGAACTTGCCTGTATTCCCTACTTGCTTGAACCTAGAGAAGTAGAGATTAGGTAAAGTGAAGAACAACAAAACCTTGAACTTACGCTTTATTGAATAAATTGAGTTGCGGTTGTAGGATAGTTAATTTAGAATAATTATGATAACATTTACGTGAAAATACTCAAGATACCTAATCCTATAATTCAGTATAATAATTCAAGAGGGACGAATCAGTCATTTGGATAAACCTAAGTTATCAACCATGGCTAAGTATTGTGATAGATCACTAGTGTAATAACTCAAAGTTGTTACGTATCTATGTAACACTCTAGCTAATTGCATAGACTTGATGACAACAACAATTTACCAACTTCTCTTACTCAATTATTTCCTTTAAATCTATTAGGAAATAACTGAATTAAAAGCATAAATACTAGAGTTATTCCCACATCGACCATATTCCTGTGGGATCGACTCCCAACCTTTGTTGGTTCTTATTTGACAACATCCATGTCATACTATTATTGGGTGATTTGAGCGTTATAAAAATTATGTATGCTGTTTGATAGCCATTGACCTAGTATTAGATTAATTACTTGTATTTAACTTTAGTATTTATTTACTCATTTACATTTTCTTTGTTTTTGACACCCATAGGTTACCACAGAATGCCAATACCGGCGGCGTAAAACCTTTGATGCCACTTGATCTTGAACTAGAACGAACTCTGCTATAATAGACTATAATGAAAAACCCCGAAAGCGTGATGCAAGCCAAATTAGCTGCCAAAGCTCACCAAAGCGGAGTTAATTCAGCAAATTTCCTATTAAGGCAGAGGATGCTTAGGAAGAGATAGTTAATGCCGGCCCATCAAGGGGTATGACGCCACAGCCACCACTTCCACATATATGCTCCTTAGTACAATGATGATGATGATCTGAATATTGATGAAGCCAAATTGATAGGAGAAATTGTACCCACCTTTTTCGGGGCAAAGTTTGACATTACTAGCACTATGATCCAACTTTTTCAACACGAAGAGGGTTGACAACTCTCAAAATCACACTTTCGACAATGTATGAAGCGAAGGCTAATAAAGAACCTAACAAAGGCTGAGGTCGACCCCACAGGGAATAGTGTAAGAATTCATAGACTAATGCAGGTGTATTTAATATTTTAGGTATGTTATCTCCAAAAAGAGGGGTTTATTGAAAATAGTTGTAAACAAGATTGAAAATAGTTATTGTTTACCAAGATTTACAATTAACTATGGTATGTTCCCATTGATCTATAACTACTGGGGTTTACACCATGATCTATCCCAATGCTTACTGTTGAACTAATAACTAGGGCTCATCCAAATGACTGGTTTTTCCCTTATTGGATAACCATACTCAATCACCGGTTAGGTCTCCCGAGCGATTTCAATTTAACCGTTATCAATTATTTTGAACTAACTATCCCGCGACTATAGCGTAAGTTATACAATGACCTATAAAGATCAAGGCTTTGTTGTAATTCTATTTTCCTAGTCTCTATTTCTCTAGAGTCAAGCAAGTAAAGAATTTGGGCAAGTCCTAACGTTGTACTTCATTAAGAAATATTAAAGATGAAGGTAATACAATACTAGAGTTTAGCTTGCTCAATCACTTTGTGTAACCCTAGTTCAATAATCCACCATCGTTCCCACAACCCTAGTTGTGAGGTTTTATCCTCTTATGATTGTAAGATAATTATTAGCATTCATAGACAAACACATAGCTAAATACTACAAATGATGATTGAAAGAAAACCTGCTTTGACTATTGCAAGAATTGATGTTGAATAAACCAAGAACAAAGAAGAAAGAAATCTCCAAGACTTGAAAAATTTCACAACTTCTTGTCCCTAATTGCATCTAACTACTTCTCTGCATTTATTTTTACTAAAAATAACCTGAAAAGTATTTAAACAAATAATTGGAACCTTTCTCCAAAGTAAAACAGGAAACTACCAAAAATGATACCGCCTTCATCTACGACTCTAATAGCATTGTACGGGTTGGTACCTCGACTCCATACATCGTCGCCGACTTCTGCTTAATCTAGCTAAAAGAGACATGGTAGAATTTTATACCAAGTATCTACGTGTCGTACAATCTTCCCGTGGCTTGATCTTACTATTGTCGCATCTTCTGACTTCCACGAATGGCATGGTACAATCTGCATCTTGATTCCACGATTCCAGGAGTCTTCTTGTACCTTGAATTTTGCCAATCATCAAGTTTTATGGTCTTTCCATGGCCCTGGTACGGGTTTTAGGTAGGTTTCACGACTCGTGAGTGCCACCCATACCAGATACTTGACCTATGCCATTTCTTTTGGAACATTTCATGACTTCCATGAAGCCAACTCATACTGATGGTACAACCTGCTAAATTAAGGAGCCATAACTTGACTTTACTCACGCTTAGCTCTTTTGACCTTTTCCACAATTCTCAAGTGACGACTGCATCGAGATCTTTACTTAGCCACTTTTCTACATTTTTCTCCATCTTTGAATAATTCTGCCCAAAAAATTATTTTCCGAAAACCAAAGTAAAACACCTCATATACATATAAACACACCTAATTCCATGTTATTTTCCCATTTTTAAGAGTTGAAAGTATAGACTCACATACATCGGGGTGTTTAGTGGTAATGCAACCGATGATAAATTTTCACCTAATGAACTTTGTAGGGATTTTCAAGGCATACAGTTTCTAGGCATGAGCCAAGATAGGATCATGTCTTTATATAGGAGGCCACTCTGGTTTTCGAGTTACCAAACAACTCCATCATTAGCTAGAGGGAGCTTAAACAAAATTCTTTTGGAAAGGTTCTTCCCACCGTCTAGGATGCTGCAGATCAAAGACGAGATTTACAACTTTTGATGGCTTGAGACAGAGGCACTTCATAAGACATGGCTGAGATTCAAGAAGAAGCTTACTAAGTGCCCGAATCACAAAAATTCTCATGAGAGTCGTTGAGATTTTATAGGTCTTTGAATAACAACACCAAGGCCGTGCGCATGGCAGGAGGAGCATAAATAAGTCACCGTGGGAGGAAGCACAGCCACACTAGATCGAATGACCAAAACAAATAGAGCTAAAATACAGATGTTGAAGCAACTGCAGGTATATATTCCATAGGGATGACCGCAGCAACACAAAAAAGAGGAGGGAGCGTCATCAGAGTTGGCTCATATTAGAACATCTTTAGACCTACTCATGAAGCATATTATGGGTTCGGGAACTTAAAAGGTAAATGAAATGGGAGCTCAGGGTCAGGGAAATGGGGTTTGAGTATTCGATTCTCAAGAGGATGCAAACTTCGGATAACCAGTGGTAGATTTTCGGGCCAATGCCTAAGGGTCTGGTTAGACACTTGGCACCAAGTTTCTAGAATTAAGGTCGAACTAGTATAGAGACAACTACAACATGAATGGGTACAGTGGATAGGAGCAGAGGTCGTGAGCGAGAAGGTGGAGGAAAGCACTGATGGCTACCACAAAGACCCCACATGCTTTATGTTCCTCCAAGGGCTCGAGAGGGTGATGTTGACCTCAAAGTTGAGAGCATGATGGCCGAAAGCCGCTCAAGAAGGAAAAGTCCACAAACAATCGCCTAGCCTGGTGAGATATATCCTGCAATGAGAAAAAGTTGAATCGCATGCCATAACGATCAAGTAGATTGAGAAGCAACACTGGGAAGATGTCCGTATCCCTAAACCAAAGGCGTAAGGGTACACTTCCTAGAAACATGGTCCGGGACCAAAATAACAAGCCACTTATGGCTGTGATGACTAGGAGTGGAAAAACCACCATTGACTCTCCCTCCTTACCAATAGAAGTTGACGGAAAGATAGGAAGGATTGATATGGATGATAAGTATGAGATTGTAGAAAAGGTTATTCATTGAGGCCGATTTGACTAAGGAAAAGAGACCATACAGACTTAGGTCTACTCCTCAACCACTTCCACTATTTCCTCAGACGATGAAAAAGAAGGCCGATGATGGGAAGTTCCAAAAGTTTTTGTCTATCCTGAAGCAGTTATTTGTCAACATCCCATTGGTTGAGGCATTAGAATGGATGCCTAGGTATGCTAAGCTTATGAAGGACCCGTAATTCAAAAAGAGGTCCATGAGCTATAAGTCGATTGGTAACTTGCATTGTTACAAAGGCTGTGTTCTCTTAGTCCTTGCTCAAAGAAGGAAGACCTAAGAGTCTTAACTATCCCACGTACGATTAGAGATTTCAAGTCTGCAAGGCACAATGTGACTTGGGTGCTAGAATCAACTTGATGCTCTTAGTGGTGTCTGGGGCCAGTTAGGCTTGGACCCCCACCGACTAAGTGATGCGACTCATTAACAGCGTATCGCAGTAAAGAAGCCAATGGGGATCCTATAGGATGTGCTAGTGAAGGTGGAAAGTTTTATCTTTCCACCGACATCATGATCTTGGATTATGAGGTAGATTTTGAGGTCCCTATAATCTTGGGGTACCCATTTCTTGCCACCTGTGAGAGCCTTAGTGGATGTTGTCGCACTAAAATTGTAAGCGAACAAAGATGTCACGCCCACCTTGGAGGCATGACTGCACCAATGCCACAGTGGGACCTAGGCTGACTGCCAGGTATGTGCAATCTTGGTGCTTGCCAGCAAAACTAAATCAAGAAACAAATCATGTCTAGCATAAATATAGCCTTGGGCCGACATAGATGTCACAAAGACGGCACCCGACGTTTTACCACTGCCGCTTCACACTAGCCGAGCGACATGCCTGGGATGACTTACATGGCCCGCATGTTCGGGATGCAGGATGCTCCAGCTACGGCAGGCGGGAGACCTATAATTGAGGATGAATTGTGGCAACTCGACCTAGATTACCCTTCCGGCGAAACGCCTGTGGCTCTATGTCGGGTAGGCCCAATTTTTGTGGAGCCCGTGGATGACAACGTCCCCACCGAACCTGATGAAGAAGTGGAATACTTTACTGATCAGGGGAGTTTCACCACCCACTTTTGTGTTTTAGACGGCATGAACACCGGACAAGGTTCGGCTTAAGCGTGGGGTGGGAGAGTTAGTAGTGGCTTGGTTTTTATCTGTTTTGTATGTAATTGCATGTTCCGTTGTTGTGTCTGAAAAATTCAGACCCCGTGCTTTTGTGTATGTTTGCATTGCAACTATCATGTTGAATCGGGTTGTGCTGTTGAATGCTGTTAACTAGTGTGTAAATAGTTTTTGTCGAAATCATCGATATTTTTGCAATTTCGTTAATTATTTATCATTGGGTTTCTTGGAGTTTGTTTTCGCTCTTTTGCATCGAGAAGAGTCCCATTGAACCGAAGTCGTAGTTAGGGATCAAGTTTCCGACGATGGATGGATGACTCTACCATCTGAGGAAAAATTAGTCCATAGATTTTGGTTTTGAACTCATAGCTAATTGATGCTTGATATTCTTGTTATGTGCTATATATGATTGTAAGATGCAAGTATGTGTAGTGTTGAAGCATGCCAGTTTATAACTTTGTTTGAGATACTTAGGCTCTTGAATTTGACTCGATATGATTGAAGCTTAATTTTAAATTCTTGTGATTAGCTGAGTAAGAGTCTCATGAATGTGTCTTGAATTAAGCATGTGCCATGAGTGTAAGGTTTTGGGTATTCTATGCTATTGTTGGATTGTCTAGAACTTGCCTGGTGTGTTTATAAAACGAAATGAAGGATGTAAAATTGTAGGAGATGATTTAGGCATTTCTTTGAATGAACTCCACCTTTATCCCTCGTTTTTACCTACCTTGTAATATTAATCCTAGTCAAAATTTCTGCATTGAGCCTTAGCCTATTCTTTGATAGCCGTAACATAAGCTTAACCATTTTTATTTCATTAACCTTGAATTTGATACAAAGCCCTCGAGCTAAAGAAGAAAAATCTGAAAGAGGAAAGGAGTGAGAAGAATGAAAAGAAAGGAAAAGTGGAAGCTGTAAAAAGTTGAGAAAGGTTAAAGGTGCACTTGTGTAAAATGGTTGATTATTAGGTAAGGAGTAAGAAAACAAATGAATGAAAAATAATTTATACAACTCCTTACTTAATGAGCTAAAAGTGCCTAAAGAAATGGGGGAACAAAAGAGGAAAAAGAAAACTACCAAGGATAAAAAGGTGAAGTAAGGGAAGGAAGTCTGCAATGAGGGCGTGATGGCTGAAAGCGCTTAGGGAAGATAGTCACTATTACCGATCACAATAGTACCTACCTACACCTGAGTACATTACAACCTAAAAGTCCTACTTGATCTTACATTTGTACATCCTCAAATTAGTGGAGTAAAACACTAAGGGCTGTTTATGGGTCATGACATGATGCATGTGAATTCTTTGTGAGAGAAGTGTAATTTTATTCATGTACCCACACATGTTGTGATATAAAAATGGTTTTTGCATGTGAAGTTGGGTAACTCTCTTTCGTGAGGGCACATGCTTAATGGGGCGATAATTCATGTGGATCTTAATCAGTTGATTTGCATGGAGCTTCTGTTTCGATTGAGAGTCGATTCTTGAAACTAAAATACCCTTCAATCTTGTGGTTTTAAAAATTAAAGATAAAAACATAAAGGTAATTAATTTATAATTAAATATTAAATAATCATCATAGCCATAATTTGAATCATCGTGCTAGATTAGTTATGTGAGTCTGTCATTTACATGAGATGTAAAAAGGTTGTCTGAGGACTAACAAGGCTTTGCGTGGGGTTGTGATCACGGGCAAAAATAGTATGCCCGAGATATGCTTTATAACTTAAATTAGTCTTGTTATCTGGGTTATTTTGAGCATTTTCATGTGATTTTATGTGAATGTGAAGATATGTGCTAACCAACATGATTAGTCTTTGTTTTGTAGGTTTTGATGACTTTTGAGGAACTAATCCATGAGTTGGTGAAGTAGAGGCTTGAAAATCGGAATTAAACACGAACGTCGGCAAAGAGGAGGCACAAAAATACCCACTCGCATCGCCGGGTATCTGCCACGGCAAAGTGTGCTGCACACAACAGCCCACCCGCACGTTGGCAACGTGCCACGTGTGTCCGGGTTGCGCGACATGGAGAGGCCAACTGCTGCCTGAAGCAGCGTGCCACGCTGCCAACGCGGCAAGGTGTGCCGCCGAGGCCTATTTTCAGGTGATTTCCAGAGAGTTGCTGCCCTCCGTGTCAGCACGGACGCAAGGCTCCGCGATACACACCATGACACGAGCCGTTCCACGACAAAGCCAAATTAAGCACGTCTCCACGCACTATAAATAGGACCCTTAGCTCCTAATTCCATTGGGTCACGATTTTATTCCGGGAAACCGTAACGGAGAGAAGGGAGAAGTGGGAGAACTCAGCTAGGGTTTGTCAAATTCCCCTTCTCATCTACCACAATATCGGTAAGTATGTAGTTTAGGAGCAGATTAATAGTAGTGTAGAGAGTTTTATGAACATGATGGCTAGAACCCTTCCTCTAGGTTGAAGCCATGGATTATGATTTTAATTTTATATATTTATTGTTTGTTTGTTTTAATTAAGTTATTGATTGCTGTTTTGTCTTGCATTCCGATTTGTTGGTTGTTTTTATGATTGATCACCATGAAAGCATATTTGTTAGCTTGGGTAATAGCTTGAGAAGGCATTACCTAGGTCAGAACATGAGAAATGTGAGAGTATGAATGTAATCTCGGAGAGGTTCTGTGTTTGGATAGAAATATACCTAACACCGCGCTTGGTTGGACACACGGGGTTATGAAAGACCAACTTGGGATGCCGCATCACCACTCAACAAAGTAGTTGTGAGGCTAAGTTGAGTTAAATGGTTAGACGCACGAAAGTCCCTAATCGTTTCCCGTAAACCACAACATAATGATTGCTCCACTAGAAAATTAAACTCGCTCACAATGATGCAGTGAGGCTAGATTGTCGTGTTTAGAGGTTCTGAAGACCATGAACATGCAATTCCAGTTATGTGAAATAACAATTGGATAGTTCCATGCTTATTCCATTGCAAATCGTATTATCGCATGATTATCCGGTTTTAACTCTATGTTGCTCCTAGAGTACTTTCAGAATATTTCGTTGACCCAAACTTAGACTTAATTATTCTTTAATCGAAAATGTCTATCACCAACACTTTAGATATTTAAGATCACACTAGAAATGGATAGTTAGAGGAATGGGTCCAATTCTCGTGGGTTCGATACAATCCGGTTCTTAAAAAGAGCTACTATATTACTTGTACGACCCGTACACTTGCGACGCGCGATGTGAAAAAGAGTCATCAAATTATTGGCACTGATGCGGCACGCCACTGTAGTCCGAAAGCCTCTAAGAGGGAATAATGGCTGGGACAGGGCCTCTGACCTACCCAAAAGCTGCACAAAAAAGAGCAAACTTTTCTAACTATCAACTCCGGAGAAAAGGATCTAATCGCGCCGCTAAATCTGACTGATAGCTAAGAAGGTCCTGAACAACGTCTATCCACACCTGCAGGCAAGTAAGGCAAATGGCTCCCAAAGATAGGCGCGCACATTATGTACCGAATATATAAGGCAATATATAAAATTACCGAATGTAACTAATAAAAGAACCGAAAGTAATCAATAGAAAGGATAAGAGTTATAACCGAATAGCCTCATAAACTCGAAGTATGACTAACAAGTAAGTAATATAAACAAGAACCTACCTGCTCCCCATAAGCATGGAAGGTACAACGCATTGAATAACCTACCTAGACCCCATAAGCCCTAGAAAGTATACTTCAATCTATATACACCCAACATGGTCAATAATGAGTCAATGGGTAAATCATAGAGCAACCTGTCTTCAGCCCTGGACCTGGGAATGAGTTTCGCTAAACAGTATGGCCTTCATCTTTGGCTGCAAACTTACATTCTGCATAGCACGCCTTGAGCAGGCCAGATGTTTGGCATGGATAGATAAAAGAGACCTGTTTCCGTGAGTGGTCTTGGACATATTAGTCCCAATAGCGTCCAATCAAAAACCATAGCTCCTATGGAGCAATCTATAACCATTAGGCGATGACAAAACTAGTAACCCCGAGGTTGGTCGATGAAAGGCTATACTAGGTGGCGTCGCCCAAACAAAATTAACTCAACTTTCATTTCAAAACTAACAGCAGCTTCTAATCACAACATGTTTCTTACAAGGTCATAGTTCGCATTACTATACGACAAGAATAACATGTCGAAGAGATTAGCCTTAACATACCTTGAATGTAGATTCTCATTTATCCAATTAGTTCCATATGTAGCCGGCGATTCCACTCAATTGCAAATTTTTATACTGAGAAAATAAGGCTATTTTCAATACTAGGACTCGGCAAACAATGATATCTTTCAATAATATTAACTATAATTCAACTGCACACAATTTGGTTGAATACTGCTAAATTTTCAGAGTTTAAAAGGTAGAAATGTTTACCTATCACTTTTAGTCACGTAAGACTCAATTAGAAGTGATTCCGAAAACTTTTTCTCAAAGGTGGTTCCAATACTCCAAGAAATTTTTCAAGAAATAATTCCAAAGGGACGTTCCTTGCAGTCCTAGAACTATCCAAGACAAATTTGCAATTTTGATAGAGTTTAGCAACAAATAATTTGACGAAAAGGATGAAAATAGAGAGGATATTGTTTCTGCCTGCTTTGAGGGAAATATTTTATGACTCAATCTTGAACTTAAAACAGATTTATAGGTGGGAGTTGATGGCAAGGGGGTGCGGCGCACCACCCATCGCGCCAGGTAGGAGGCACGATGCGCCGCCATGGCGTCTAGGCTGGCGGTGCTCGAAGCGGTGCCTGGGCACTTGGCCTTCGTCCCCGTCCTCCTCGCCGCTTGCCTCCCGTGGATTGTATAATTTCTACCCCGGGGCATTTTTCTACATGCATCGTACTTCAAAACTCTCAAATATATGTATGCATGTGTCGATTAAATGATAGAAACCACGGGTGTAACATCATCATCTCTCCCTTAGGTACATTCATCCTTGAATGTAATCTAATCTTTAAGAGACTCAACTCCTTTAACTATTGCTAGAAAAATTTCTGCAGAGTCTCCTATGCAATCCGCTATCTAGAAAATTGAAATGCAGAAAAGTCCGGTATAGGCGTCTCATAGGATGCCATGAAGCAACCATACAATATAGCTCCATATCATAAAAGAAATAACTCAACGATATTGATAATATAAGCACACAGTTATAATTAAACAATTATCTCACCTCAACCGCATAATCTATGTCAACTCGAATAAGTGAGGATATCTAGACCTCATGTTGTCCTTAGCCTCCCAGGTCATCTCTTCTACATTTTTGTTCCTCCACAATACTTTAACGGAGGCTACACTTTAGTCCTCAATCTACGAACTCGTCGCATCTAGTATAGCAACCGGAATCTCTTCGTAGGACAATTTTCTCAAAGAATCCTGAAACATCCTCAACTGAACAACTCGACGGTCCCCTGGCGCACTTCCGTAGAATCAAGCACGTGAAAGACTGATAAATGGATTCTAGCCCTAAAGATGATTCTATCTCATATGCCACTCCTTACTCTATCCTTCAAGGATTTGATATGGGCCAATGAATCTAGGGCTAATCTTTTCCTTTCTTTCCAAATATCATTATGCATTCATCTGAAACTTTGAGAAATACCCAATCATCGACATTAAATTTCAAGTCTTTACGCCGCACATCGGAATAGGACTTCTGATTTAAGGCTGGGTCACAAGAACTCGCTCGATGAGTTTCACTTTTTCTTCTGCTGATGGATCATATCAAGTCCAATCAATCTTGCCTCCTACACTTTCAAAACCATCTCATGGGGAATCTACATTTCATATAAAGCCTCATAAAATGCTATCCAATAGGTAGAATGATAAGTGTTAGTATATGAAAATTCAATAAGGGATAAATGCTCGCCCCAATCTCTCCAGTTTCAACACACATGCCCGTAGAATATCCTCGAGCCCGAATGGTGCACTCGCCTAACCGTCCTGTCTGGGATGGAAAGTTGTACTCGAATTAACTTGTGTCCCCAAACCGTTCCGAAATGACTTCCGTAATCTAGCCGTGGAATTGTGCCCCTACGAAATAATGGATGCTAGAATACCATGTAGTTAGACTATCTCCTTAATATATAACTCAAAGATAATCTTTGGCTGAAAATATAGTCCTAACTGGTAAGAAGGTGCACTGCATTTCTTTATTTTGTCGATAATGACCCAAACGGAGCGAATTTACGCCGGTGCGAGGTAACCTTGTCACAAAGTCCATATTAATTTCTTGCCACTTCACCATAGGTACATCTTATCTCCCCGAGTCCGCCAGGTTTTTGATGTTCACCGTTTATCCGCCGGGCAATTAGGACACCAGGCTACAAATTCAGTTGCGCCTCGTTTTTACCTCTGCTATGGTTCATTGCGAAGCTCCTACATCGTGAACACAAAGACGACCTCCGAATCTTAATACCTCATATTTTGTTAACTCAAAGGCCGATAGTTCGCACTACCGAACCTTGGCCTCTAAACCGTACTAGACTAGGGTCCGCATTGTCGCTCCTTCACCCCCACAACTAGGGTGACACCTGCTGTATTTTTAATCACAACCCCATTATCTTCGAATCCACTCACTGGACTACTAAATTAGCTAATTGGTGCAACCATCGAGCCATTTCACTATTCCGACCTCAAATATGCTAGGATGCCCATGAATCTGGGTGGGCTGCGAGCATCGACTCACACATTAGCTTTCCTTGGGTGATATAAGAACAAAGACCAATCTTCAATTCAACAATGAGCTATCGCAAATTCAACTCTTTTTGTTGAAGAGAAATTAAATACTTTTATAATCAGAAGATGTCCACTTGTACACCATAAAAATAATGCTCCATATTTTCAAGGCATGAACCACCTAACTAACTCTAAATCAATGGTAAGTAGTTCTTTTCAGCCTTTAATGCTTCTAAAGATAAAGATAACTTTGCCATGTTGCATCGTAAAACACCCTAACCCACGCCCGAAGGCCACAAAGATACAACATAGCCCTCCGATCCTTCCGTGAAGCACATCAAAAGTATGTCAACTTGTTTTTCATCTCCTAGAAACCCCACTGGCAAGCCTGGTCCAATGGAATTTGGCCGCTTGAGTCAACTAGCTACATGATAGGGCAGAATATTCTTCCATGAACTCTATAATACCCGACTAAACTTAGGAAACTACGAACCTCGCTGGGGTCATGGGTATAGGCCACGTCTTTACGACCTTAATTTTCCGTGAGTCAACCCTGGGACACCTGGATTACACAATAAGGGCCAATGAAGATAGAAGGAACAACCGTAACTCACATTTTAACTTTGAATATAATCGCGGTCTCTAGGATCCGGAGTACAGTTCTCAAATGATCCTTGTGTTCAACTTCTCCGAGCGTGAATATACCGTAATGTCATCAATAAACATTATCACAAATGTATCTAAACATGCCCCGAAGATGTTGTTCATCAAGTTCATGAACACCGTTGGGGCATTCATCAATCAAGGACATAACCATAAATTCAAAATGACCCTACCGTCCTAAAGGCCGTCATCGAGATATCTTTTCCCACTACACTTGATGTTACCCGAACCTTAAGTCAATTTTAGAACATTTTTCCCCGTATTTAACAAACAAATCATCTATCTCTGGAAGAGGATATTTATTATTTATAGTAACTTTATTCAACTGCCGATAATCTATAGACATATTCTGTAGGAGATTTATTCTTACAAAACAGAATCAAAGACTCATGGAAAGACCGCCTTTGATAAAACATTTATCTATCAAATCTTTCAAATGTTCTTTCAGCTTCTTTTCACTACAGAGCTAGCTTGCACGTGAGGGCGCCAGCGGTAGGTCGAGCAGAAAATCAATCTCACACTGGGAATACCGTGAAGCCTATCCGAAACACATTTGGAAACCTACTAACCATTGGATGGACTAAAGATTTTATTCTTCTTGTATATCCCGAACTTACCAATATGGTAAATACAAAATTTCTGCTATGGAACCTTTCGCCTGGGCGTAGGATATGAACCTACCTTTAGCTGGGCAGAGCTGCCATCAGCCACCTTCACACTTCATCTCCCTGGTGGAATCGACTCCGCCTTGGTCCAACACTCCACATTGAACAACATGAGCCAACCAATCCATACCCAAAACTATATGCAATCAATCATTTCTAGCTCTAATAGATCTGCTAAGGTCTCGACGATCGACAATCTCTAACAGAACAACTTTAAAGAAATTTTAACAATAATAGAGTCACCGATGGATGTACATACCTAGAAGGGTCAAGCAATTATGGCGTTATACTGAACTTCCGGCCACTAATGGGGTAACATATAGTAACACAAAGTGAAGCCTGCCTAATAAAGCATAAACTGAGTGAGAGGAAACATCCAAAGATACCTATCACAATATCCGATGATGACTCGACTCCTACCATCCCGTAAAGCATAAGGCGATTCACCACTACAACTAGATACCCCTTATCTACCACGGCCTCACTACTGGTCAGGGTCTCCAGGCCTCCGCTGAAGATGTCATATCTCGATCGTGCTATGGACCTCGTTCTCTCACTGGTCCCTGTCACCCTGATCTCTTGTCGGACAATCCCTCATTATATGGCCATCTTGTACACCAGTATAGCAAGTAGTGGAGCCATACCTACACCTCACAAAATGCCGTTGACTGCAAATGGTACAAGGTGGTACAGTGGGCCTGCTTTGATATGATCCCCCTTGCTTCTAGGAACCTGATGCTTGCAAGCTCTTGCCGGGACCTAACTGTCCATGACGAACTAATCTACAACTCTACTGCTACTGGGATGGAGGTCTGGGTGGCCTACCTAATAGTCGTGACATGGGTCTGCCCTGAAATTCTATCTGCATGTTAATGGACTTGGCCCTTCGATGCTGCTCCTAATTCGCCATTTCCACCTCATGATGATGCCGCCTAATCCCTTCAATATTTTGAGAGAAAGCCTGAATGCGGGAAATGTCCATATCCTCTCATAAGGTAGCTATAACATAGGTTTCCACATAATCTGGAAGCAGTCCCATGATAAACCGATGTACCTTGGCTGGTATGGTATCCATAAATGCTGGCACATATCTAGCCAGAGAGTCAAACCTCATTGTATACTCTCAAACACTCATTGTGCCCTATCCCAGGTGTAGGAACTAATCCACCCGGGCCTGTCGGATTTCTCATGAAAAATGGTGATCTATAAAGGCCTCTGTAAAACTGGACCAAGTTGGAGGGGGTACGTCTATGCCTCGGGACTTTTCCCAACTCTCGTACCATAACACCGCTATGTCTTGTAGTCGAAATACTACCAACTCGACTGTCTCTATGGGCATAGCATGCATCACCTTAAATATTCACTGTAACTGGTCTAGAATGTCCTGAGGATCCTCCTCGCGGTCTTTCCCCGTGAATTTTGGGGGACTCAGGGCAATAAACTCTCGTATCCTCGAACTTCTAGGTCCTTTAGTAGATGCGACAACTGGTACCACAGGCTGGCGCTGGGTGGCCATCATCTGAGCCAGCATATAAATAGCGCTTCTAACCTCCTGATCTGATGGTATAGGTATAGGGATTGCTGAGAGTGGTGCTGCCATATCTGCAACCCTAGGGGGCTCTTTGAGTGGTGGAGAATGCTGGGGAGAACAGGATGAAGTCTCCTTATTGCCATCAGATTGGGTCGGCTATGACTGGGGCACCTTACTAGTGCCCTCTCCTGCCGCAACATCTAGCTCCCAACTAGTTGTGGTCTGTCAAGTGTCGTACATTTTCTCTATAAATAAGCAGAATGGCGTATTCTTAGGGATTCAACTTATACAACATAGCTCTACAACACAAATCGAGAAGAAAGGAGGGTAACCACACAATCATGCCTCATAGCCTCCTGCCTATAGAATGTGGTGCACAACACATCAATAGACAAGACTCTACTAGACACAGGATATGAAGTTTCTCTGATACCAGCCTTGTCATTCCCCACTATGTGTCACAACCTGAACATGCACCTGGATTGTAAACACGAGAAGAGGAGCCCCGAGAGACCCCAAGTCAACCCATGGAATGAGCATACATTTAATTCATTCACATAAGCAGAAGACTTAACATAAGGGAAAAAATCATGACATAATAAGGAGTAAAAGACAATACATGATCCATACATGATGGCTGAATAAAACTTATAATCTGAAAAGCCTCTAATCATGAAAGACGGGTTGAAGGGATAAATACCCCAACTAAACCTACAATACTAAAACATAAAGAGAACAATAGAGTATGAACATATGGCCCTCGGAACATGAGGGCTCATCAAATAAGCTGATAGCGAACTCTGAAGGGCTACTGAGGAGGGTGAGCCTGAGAGCTGGGTCCTGTATCATGAAACGATACAACATAGAAAGTATGCGGTCAGTACGTGGAATGTACCAAATAAACAATGTAAGTAAAAAGGACATTTAAAATATATAAAAAACTCATAAATAATTAAAAGAGTAGGACATCATGCTCGGTTCGGAATCATCATAACATAACATAAGACTCAAGGTTTTCAAAACATTCGTGGTACAAACATAATCAAATAATAGGAGAAAAGCCTTACTTAACATGACTTGAGTCCAAAATACATAATCATAAACATTCACAAATCATGAGGAATAGTGGGAGATTCTCTTAACCGACATACCCCATATGAGCACACATGAAGTACTACTTGTAAACCTAGTCGGGAGGCCATTCATTCCTTGCCAAGGGTAGAACCATGAAGGGCGTGATATCACCATGGCAAGGGCCAATTGGGATGGGGACAATCACAAAGAAGGTCCCAACATATCTACGGTGGCACGTAATTTGTGAGATCCGGGGCTTAACCTAAGCCCCAAACCTATTCGGTGTTCGATACTATACCCAAAACATATATAGTGCTCACAGTATAACATGCATGAATTCATGGGCTAGTTAATCATGATAATCAAAAACATACTTGTACATAAGTGAACTAGCCATGAAACAAGGCCCCTGAGTCGGCCAAAACATAATTCATGGATCATAACGTTCATACATACTTGTAGATCATGCATATGACTTGAAATTCATAAAATCATGATGGGTAATTGATTAAATCCAGATTTTAAATCATAATTCATGCTGGGCTCGTAAATATCATTAATGGAAAATTAGATCATAAATTGATTCATCAGGGGTCATGCATAATTAGGCTTAATATCAAGAGGATTCAAAAATCGATAACATTATAGATAAATTAAATTACAAAATCTAATAAGAACCCCATAGAATATGATAAGATTTGAAAATCACAAAACCCATTAACAATCATTAGATTTTACATGAGTCTACTTCAAAACCCCATAAATTTTTGATAGGATTTTCATGAAATTATAGAGAATGGGCGTGGGTGTGAAAGAAAACACCCATTGAAAGCCTTAATAGCTGAAAACAACTGATTCTTAACCTCTCTTTATAGCCCAAGAATAAATTGGAAGGATTTGAAGAGGGATGCCTTGAATCACCCTTGAACACTTCCCTATATTCTTGCATGCATGAATGAGGACTTAGAATAGATTATCCCTCTAAAAACCCACCCCTCATAAGATAAAACAACGTAGTTTAGGCTTTAGGATATTTAGTAATTACGAAAAGACCCTTACTAATTCGCAGTAAATTACTGCTAGGTGGTCCTAATGGATGATCTGACGGATCATGGTCCTTGGCAATGACTCGTTGCCTAGCTCGTTAAGTACACTGCCTGCCTGATCCCTGCGCTCATAACGACTCCTTACCTAACCCAATGAGTCACAGTTAGGTTCTGTTAGGTTTACTGCCTCAATTTCTTTTCCTTCTTTCTACCTTACCCCACAGCTGACTTGACGACTTGTTGGGTCTGGCCACGAGTCGTTGCCATGCCGTGGGGACCCTTCTCTCAAAAACTGCCCTGCTCATCACTAGCCTACCCACGAGTCACCTGACGAATCGTGGGCTCACCTCACGAGTCGTCCAATGACTCATCCTGAGCCTGCAACACCAAATTAACATTTTTCCAATTTTAACTCCCGAGTTCGATTCTTAAGCTCCCGAGGTATTACAATATCTCCCCCTTGGGAACATTCATCCTCGAATGAGAAACAAGCAGAAAACAGAAACATGTGATTATCATATGTAAATACTGATCATTTAGACCGAAAACTGACGGAATGACTACCTCCGAAAAGAACTACATAGCTGAACTGAATTGAGACATCACATACATTCATCATTACATAAATCAAACTTGCGCACATGAACGAAACATGGAAGCTGATTAGACAATTAGGTAAAAAATTGATACCTCAAACTGAAACTGAGCCGGTAGGGAACAGGTGAGGGTATTTAGCCATCATCTCTGCTTCGGCTTCCCACACAGCTCCCTCGACATGCTGATTTCTCCATAAGACTTTAACTGAAGCTATTTCTTTGTTCCTTAGCCTCCAGACTTGACGGTCCAATATTTCCACAGTAACTTCTTCATAGCTGAGGCTGTCTTTTACACCGACACTGTCCACAGGGACTACTAGAGCTGGATCTCCGAAAAATTTCTTCAAAAGCGACACATGAAACACAGGATGCACGAAAGCTAACTCTTAGGGGAGTCCAACTCATAGGCTACCTTCCCAACTCTTCTCATAATACGGTAGGGACCAACAAAACGGGGAATGAGTTTTCCTTTCTTCCCGAACAGCATGACCCCCTTCATGGGAGACACCTTTAGAAATACCCAATCGTCTACCTCAAACTCCAAATCTCTTCTCCTCACATCAGCATATGACTTTTGACGACCCTGAGCGGTTTTCAGCCTGTCCCTTATCAACTGAACCTTTACCATAGCTTCATGAACCGAATCTGGCCCTATCATAGCTGCCTCACCAACCTCAAACCATTCGATGGGCGATCTATATCTCCACCCAAAGAGAGCCTCAAATGATGCCATTTGGCTACTAGAAGGATAGCTGTTATCGTAAGCAAACTCGATCAGGGGAAAGTGATCATCCCAACTACCTTTGAAGTCCATCACACATGCTCTTAACATGTCTTCGAGAGTCTGGATTGTTCATTCTGCTTGGCCATCCATTTGCGGATGAAAGGCTATACTGAGCTTAACCTGAGTCCTTAGCCCCTTCTGAAAAGACTGCCAGAACTGGGAGGTAAAATGAGTACCTCGGTTCGAAATAATAGACAAGGGAACTCCATGAAGTCGAACCAACTCCCGAATATACAATTTGGCGTAATCATCCACTGAATCTGTGGTTTTCACTAGTAGAAAATATGCAGTCTTGGTCAACCTGTCAACCACCACCCAAATAGAATCATAGTTTTGGCGAGTACGAGGTAGGCCTGTAATGAAATCCATATTAATATCTTCCCACTTCCAAGTAGTAATGTTGATATCCTGAAGTACTCCTCCCGGCCTTTGATGTTCCACCTTAAATTGTTGACAGTTTGGGCACCTGGCCACGAACTCTGCAATATCCTTCTTCATACCATCCCACTAATAGATTTTTCACAAATCACGATACATCTTTGTGGATACCGGTTGGATCGAATATATGGTACCATGTGCCTCATGCAATATCCGGCCCATCAAATAATCAACATCGGGAACACATAGGTGACCCTAGTACCGAAGCACACCATCTCCCCCTTGGGAGAAGACTTCCACCTTTTGACTCCGCGCAGCTTTCTTCAATTTCCTCAAAATCGGGTCCTCATCTTTCCTAGATTTCACATCAACCACAAAAGGAAGATTCTGATCCATTCTACACAACAACACCACCCTCGGTTGAGCTGACCAACCTCACTCCCAACCTTGCAAGTCGATGGATATCTTTTGCCAGCTCTTTCTTTCCTTCCTCTACATGGGTCACACTCTCCATATAGAGCCTACTAAGTGCGTCCGCTACCACATTATCCTTACCCGGGTGGTAAAGGACACTCATATCGTAGTCCTTGAGTAGCTCCAACCACCTCCTTTGTCGTAGATTGAGATCTTTCTACATGAACACATATTGCAATCTCTTGTGATCCGTGAATACATCCACGTGGACCCCATACAAGTAATGCCTCCATATCTTCAAATAAAATACCACCGAGGCCAACTCAAGGTCATGGGTCGGTTAATTATTCTCATGGACTTTCAACTATCTTGAGGCATATGCTATCACCTTTCCATACTGCATCAACACACACCCAAGTTCGATTCTTGAAGCATCACAATACACCACAAAACCATCAGTAACCTCGGGTAGGGTCAACACTGGTGCTGAAGTGAGTCGAGTCTTCAACTCTTGGAAGCTTTTCTCACAAGCCTCGGACCATTGAAACGTCACCTTTTTCTTAGTCAACCTGGTCAAAGGTGTTGCAATGGATGAGAATCCCTCAACAAACCTCCGGTAGTAGCCAGCTAAACCCAAGAAACTCTGAATATCCGAAGGATTCACCAGTCTGGGCCAACTCTTCACCGCCTCAATTTTCTGAGAATCTACCTTTATGCCCTCACTCAATACCACATGGCCTAAAAATTCCACAGAGTCCATTCAAAAATCATACTTGCTGAAATTTGCATACAATTGGTGATCCTTGAGAAATTGCAACACTACTCTCAAATGAGTGGCATGCTCCTCCTCGCTCCGAGAGTATATAAGGATATCATCGATGAATACGATCACGAACATGTCTAGATATTACTTAAGCACCTTGTTCATCAGTTCCATAAAGGATGCAGGGGAATTTGTTAGTACAAAAGACATAACTACAAACTCATAATGGCCATACCGCGTCCTAAAGGCTATCTACGGGATATCACTCTCCTGAACTCGGAGCTGATGATACCCGGACCTGAGATCTATCTTTGAGAAACACTTGGCACCTTGAAGCTGGTCAAGAAAATCATTGATCTTGGGAAAAGGATACATGTTCTTAATGGTGACCTTGTTAATTTCCGATAATCAATGCACATCTGATGTGAACCATCCTTCTTTCGGACAAATAACACCGGTGCACCCCATAGAGACTTGCTCGGTCTGAGGAAGCCCTTATCTAGTAGGTCCTTCAACTGATCCTTCAATTCCTTTAACTTAGATAGAGCCATCTTGTATGGTGGAATAGATATAGGCTACATATCGGGTAAGAGGTCAATACCAAAATCAATTTCCCTCTTAGGAGGTACACCATGAAAATTGTTGGGAAAGACCACTGGGTACTCATACACCACAAGAACTGATTGGATAGTCAGGGTTTCAGACTCAACATCCTTAACCCTAACTAGATGATACATTCAGACCTTAAAAATCATTTTCCTAGCCTTAATATATGAAATAAACTTTCCGACTGGTACAGTTGAATTACCCTTCCACTCCAAAACTGACTCACTTGGAAATCGGAATTCCACCACATGGGTCCTACAATTAATCAAAGAATAACATGCAAACAACCAATTCATGCCCAAAATGATGTCAACGTCAGTAATAGCTAACTTTACTAAGTCTGCGGAGGTGACCTTATGCAATACTGTAATGGGGCAAGCTCTATATACCCGCCTAGTTACAACTGAATCACCGACTAGAGTAGGGACTGAGAACGGTTCTGATAGGATTTCAGGGCTAACCCCAAAACTACTAGCAATATAAGGGGTCATAAAAGACAAAGTAGCTCATGGATCTAACAAGGCATAATCATCAATATGGAAGATTTTGAACATACCAGTAACCACATCTGGTGAAGCCTTCTTGTTATACCCCGAGAATTCAAGAATCAGACCCAGAAGTGAATCAGGAGAAAAAACTAGAAAATATTGCAGCAATTGCAGAATGGGTCACTTAACGACTCGTGAGGAGGCATAACGAGTCATTAGGTGGCTCATGGGGAAGACATGAGATGTTGGAGGACTCGAGGTCCTCACGGGGGATGTAACGACTCGTGGTCAGTCAGCATGAGTTGTCAAGTCAGTCGTTGGTTGGTCTCAGGGAAAGTTAGCAAGGCCTATCCAGTGAACTTGACGGGTGGCATCCAATGAGTCGTCGTTAGTCCTAATGACCCGTTAGGTTAGCCATTACCAAGCCAGTGGAAACTTCTTGAATGATGTGGTAGTGTACTTGACGAGTGACCCAACGGATCGTGAGCCCTAGTAATGAGTCATCAGGTCATCCATTAGGACCCCCTAACAGTTATTTTCAGTGATTTTAGTAAGGGCTTTTCCGTATTTCTAAGTTATAAGGGCCTATAATACGTCATTTTGATCTCGTAATAGAGGGTTTTAAGTTGAGATAAACCCATCTAGGCCATTTTCCTCATGCATGCAAGGGTGACAGCTTGAAGGGGAGAAAGTGAGAAGAAATTCAAGGATTCCAAGGGAAATTTTAGCTGGGCAATTAGGAAGAGATAAGATTCTTCAATCCAGGTATGTAAGGCTGTGAGTGGGTGCTTTCTTCCACACCCATGCCCATTCCCTATCAAATTGTGATTTATTTGTGATGATCAAGTATGGTTTTCGTACAATTACATGAATCTTACGTTCCTACTCATGGGTATGATTGATTGAGTTGATATTGATGATCTACTAAGCTTGGGCAGATTCTAACTTAATTTCTTTTACAAAATTATTTTCTAAAAAAAATTGAATCTAAAACACCTGTGTATGGGGAGTTCCTTATAGGATGTTATGATGATTGAATAGATGATCAAAAGCATGTTTTCAAACTTACCCATGATTTTGATAATGTTTTCAAAGAAGATTTAATTGACCAGAGTATAATGAAACTTTGGGTAGTACCCAATGTTCAGTATAGATGATGATTTTCTTGAATTGATTTTATTACTTATTTTGGAGTGAAATCTCCAAAATTATAATGTTTTCAAATGAATTGAATGGGTTCAAGCATGATAAGGTTTTGGGAAAGGTCCCTATGTTGATGATAATGAAGTGATATTTCTAAAGTAGCCTTACCACATGTTTTTGGAGTTAAGCCTCCCACTAATCTTGAGCTTGTGGTATGTTTCATAATAAAGCTTCTCATATGTATGAATTTCATAATCGAGATTTATCTTGAATTGGCCACGGTGGTGTTCGCGTTTAAGATATGGCGGCATTACTTGTATGGGGTCCACGTGGATGTATTTACAGACCACTAGAGTTTGCAATATGTGTTCACACCGAAGGATCTAAATCTGTGACAAAGAAGGTTGTTGGAGTCACTTAAGGATTAGGACACGAGTGTCCTTTACCACCCGGGAAAAGCTAATGTGGTTGTGGATGCGCTTAGTAGACTCTCAATGGGGAGTGTATCCCATGCGGACAGGGGAAAGAAGGAATTGGTGAAAGATGTTCACCGGCTTGCGAGACTGGGAGTTAGATTGCTCGATTCGACCGATGGTGGTGTTGTATCCAGAAAGTGGAGGTTTTCTCCCAAGGGGGAGATGGTGTGCTACGATACCAGGGTCGACTATGTGTTCCTGAAGTTGATAATTTGAAAGTTCGGATATTGCATGAGGGAACATGGTACCAGATATTCTATTCATCCAGGATTCACAAAAATGTATCGAGATTTGTGAGAAATCTATTGGTGGGATGGTATGGAAAGGGATATTGGGGAATTCATAGTGAAATGTCCCAACTATCAGCAAGTGAAAGCCGAGCATCAAAGGTCGGGAGGTGTACTTCAGGATATTTCCATTCCAACATGGAAGTGGGAGGAGATCAATATAGGCTTCATTACAGGTCTACCTCGTACTCGCTGGCAATACGACTCCATTTGCGTTGTGGTGGACAGGTTGACCAAGGCTGCACACTTCTTACAGGTCAAGACCACGGATTCAATAGAAGATT
Source organism: Datura stramonium (assembly GCA_018107945.1). Taxonomy (NCBI): domain Eukaryota; kingdom Viridiplantae; phylum Streptophyta; class Magnoliopsida; order Solanales; family Solanaceae; genus Datura; species Datura stramonium. The sequence continues at coordinate 32,952 of JACEIK010006320.1, read as the reverse complement.
ATGCTAAGTTGTATATTCGTGAGTTTTTTTGGATTCATGGAGTTCCCTTATCTATTATTTCAGACCGAGGTACTCAGTTTACTTCTCGATTTTGGCGTTCATTTCAAAAAGGGCTCTGGACTCAAGTTAAGCTAAGCACAACTTTTCACCCTCAGACTGACGGCCAAACAGAATAAACCATTCAGACTCTTGAGGATATGTTGAGGGCATGTGTGATGGATTTCAAAGGTAGTTGGGGTGATCATTTTCCCTTGATCGAGTTTGCTTATAATAATAGTTACCACTCCAGTATCCAGATGGCCCAATTCGAGGCTCTGTACGGGCGAAGGTGTAGATCTCCTATCGGATGGTTCGAGGTTGGTGAGGAAGAAATGATAGGTCCAGATTCGGTGCATGAGGTGATGGTGAAGGTTCAGTTGATAAGGGACTGGCTGAAAACCACTCAGAGTTGTCAGAAATCGTACGCTGATGTGAGAAGAAGGGAATTGGAGTTTGATGTTGACGACTGGGTGTTTCTAAAGGTATCTCCCATGAAGGGAGTCATGCGGTTCGGAAATAAAGGTAAACTCAGTCCCCGCTATGTTGGTCCATACTATGTTGTGAGAAGAGTTGGTAAGGTGATGTATGAGTTGGACTTGCCTTAAGAATTGTCTTCAGTTCATCCGGTGTTCCATGTATCTCTTTTGAAAAAGTGCTTGGGTGATCCAGCCTTGATGGTTCCGATAAACAGAATTTGTGTAAAAGACAACCTCAGTTATGAAGAAATTTCAGTTGAAATTTTGGATCGACAAGTTCGAAGGCTGAGGAACAAACAGGTAGCTTCAGTTAAGGCTTTATGGAGGATTATACATGTTGAAGGAGCTACATGGGAGGCCGAAGCGGATATGATGGCTAAATACCCCCATTTATTCCTTACCGACTTAGTTTCAGTTTAAGGTATCAAATTTTTTCCCTAACCCTCTATTCAGTTTTCATGATTTATGCATGCGAATGAGTTTTGTTTTATTCTATGA
>JACEIK010006319.1:31686-43952 GCA_018107945.1 Datura stramonium | reverse complement strand
CTTTTTCATGCATTTTTTAGTGAATTTAATAAAGTCTCGATGATACCTAAAGTGAAGCACCTAGCATTCATAGGATCCAACTTCTTTGTTCTTCCTAATAACTAATTTACCCTTAAGACGGCCGTCATCCATCCACCATTGGGCAAAGTCATGACTCAATGACTAAAAAAAAAATCAAGACTCTCTAATCGATTCTAAGGGACTATCCACCGGAAAAGTACCAAAAATAAAAATCAGAGGAACCCAAAATAAAATAAAACTAAATAAAATATTTCAAACCAACAAGCATGCATGATAAGTCATAAATCCCAAAAAAACTAGGCCTACCATGTGCAGATTTGGCAATTAAGGAGTGCATGGTAATATGAGGTTCACTTCTCCCACCTCACACTTAATTAGTCACACTATCCCCAGTGCTAAAGAAATAAAGTTTAACGTAAAAGTGTGAAAGAAGAACTCTCTGGGCCTTTACTTCTTGTTTTCAATATTTAAGCTCCATTTTTATTGAAAATCATGACCTATCACCTGCACACTTGAACAAACACAAAAAAACAAAAAATTTATCTTGGGTTGTCTCCCAAGTAGCACTTGATTTAACGTCGCGGCACAACACAAGTATCATTATTACTCAAACTCCATGAAGATATCTGTTAAGACCGTGGTCACATCTTGGTGGCTTGTTTCACCATGCTGCCCTATGACACATCAGAAAATAAAAGAAAAACAAAAAAGAATTGGAAATAAATATTAAAAGTTAAACACAAACAATTAATCTAATCCTAAGCCGTATTCCCCGACAGTGGCACTACTTTCTTAACGCTCAAACTCACATCTCTTGCTGAAGTATGAAGTAGACGTTGTCAACAAAGAATACAACTAGAGGTTGGGGTCGAACCCACAAGGAATATGGAAGGATATAGAATAATTCTAGTATTTAAGCTTTTAAGTCAATTATCTCCTAAAAGGGGGGATTTGTAAAAGTAATAACTAACAGTGTTGAGAATTTGAATGTTGATTCCAAATTAATGCAATTAACTAGGGTAAGTGTTCCCCATGGATTCATAACTACTTCAGGTTTTACACTAGTGATCTATCCCAATACATTACTTGTACAACTGATAACTAGGGTTCATCCAAACGACTAGTTCGTCCCTATTAAATAACTATACTCAATTACCAGGTCAGGTCTCATGAGAGATTTCAATTTAACCATTATCAATTTGATCCAAATTTAACTATCCTATGACCACATCAAGTTAATACAATGACCATCAAAATAAAGGCTTTGTTGTAATTCTCTTTTCCTAATCTGTACCTCTCTAGGCTCTAGCAAGTAAAGAATTCAGGCATGTACCAACGTTGCGCATCGTTAAGAAACATTTAAGCATGAAGATAATACAATACAAGCATTTAGTACTAGTTTAGAATCACTTCATGCAAACCCTAGTTCGTTAATTCACCATGGTGAGTTGTGGAAGTCTTATCCTATCATGTTTATAAGTAACTTAATAGAATTCATAAAAAAACACAAACTAATACTTATAATGATGCTAGGAATAAACTCAATTGATTATTGCAAAAATAAGAAAGAACAACTTTACAATCATTTCTCAAAGTATGTCTTCTAAAACGTCTCAAAAATTGCTCTAAAAACTTCTTGTAAAACTTCCTTCAAAACTTCCAACTTGGCTACTAAATAAAAATAAAAGGGTATTTATTGTAGTAGATTTATTCTTTTCTTGTTCCTTGATGAATTTGACTTGGGATTTGTAGCTCGTTTTCCTAGTTGAAGTGGAATTGGACTTTTGATGGCCATTTGACAAGCTTGCCGCATTACCTATGCCAACGTGCTACAAGGAAGGGCGCCTCGCGCATGCTGTAGCGCCAGAAAGTGGCACCTCATGCCTGGCCTTGTGACAATCTTGCTGCCATGTCGTGCATGGTAATGTGCCAAGATGATGGCGCCTCGCGCAGCTTGTAGCGCCAGTGTAGTTCCGCGTCACGCGGCTGGTTGTGTTGCTGGTCGCGTGGGCGTGGAAATGCACTATTTTTTTCCTTGTTCTTGATCCTTTTATTCCATCTTCTTCACATGTGTTCCAAAATCCTCAAACACACTCAAATCCATCAGTTTTAGCCCTGAAAATGTCTAATCACATGCGTTAGATATTTTTACAAATATATAACATAAACACATTCAAACACACATAATTTGTTCTAAATACATAGTAAAGTGCGGGCAAAATATGTCTATGAAGTGCACACGTACGCCCTTCATTAATGCCCCTTTATCTTTTTTCAAAACTCATTTGGAATGCCAATAAAAAAGAAAAACAAATTGGTGGTACCTCTTAAAACAAGTGCAACAAAAGACTCACAAAGACACTAGACTTGGCATTTTCCCTTAAGAAAGTTTCCTCTAGATCTATCATAGGAAAATTCCACCCGGTTCGACAACAAAAGAAAAGAAATAACATTTTTCTCCTTGGGAACGAACCATGGTAAAGAAAACCCTTGGAGTTTATTGCTATCTACTATGAAAAAAGATGAATTTTTAAACATGGATCATTAAACATTTGGCAAAGTAAAATAGACACATCAATGGCAACCAACATTATCAATACAAGCCCGACAAGGGAATTCATCAATTTTGAAAAGTGAAACAAGTCCGACGAGGGAGTTCATTCAAATAAGCAAAATTGAAAAACATCAACACAATAAGAAATTAATCCCCACAAGGTCACAAGAGATAATAAATAACTAAAATGAGAGACACACCCCACCCCCAACTAAGAATTTACATTGTCCCCAATGTACATAGTAAAAAAACATAAATGGGTAGGAACTCCCTAAATCGGCTACTCTTCAGCATCATCATAGGCCTATTCGTTCTCATCACCCTCACCTCCTTGATAGGCCCCATCCTCCTCATCAAAGCTCGTACATAATTCATCAATTGGTCTGCAGGCTATTGATGGGGCAGTCGTGGCCTAGTCAAAGAGGCTCATGTTGGGGTCAGCCATGGGTGCCCTATTTTGGAGCTCTCTCACCTCAACTCAGAGAGATGAGACCGCTCCTTCAACCATATCCATGCGGGAGCATAAATTGTTTAAGCTTTCAAATACATCCTTCATTGAATTCTTCATCGACCTTTGGATAAGAGAAGGCAAGTCTTGAGCCAACCTTTGGAGTTGGTTTTCATGAGATCGTGTCATTTCCGCTAGCTTTTGGATCCTACATGGTCTATAGAATGAAGGTGAAGGTGAAGGCCTGTGGAGTGGTGTTTCTCTGGAAGCATGCCCCAACATCTCAGGCTTCGACTCGTTGAGGTCAGGAGCCATGGAGGTTCGAGCTATGTCGTGAGAGAATGAGTCCTCGGGTGCATCCCAATCTTATAGCCTCTTTCATTAACTTTTGGGAGCATTAGCGTCCCTCTTCTTCTCTAAGCAAACCACACCAATAGTGGAGCTAGGTTTTTCATCTAAAAATAAAGGGACTCTCGCTTTTTGGAAAAGTAGTCTTATGAGCACTTGGTATGGCACGGAGAGACCTTATTTTCTAGCCTTTCTTTGCATCTGGGTGGCCAGCACTTCACCAAAATTTATGGGCACCCAGGACATGATGCAAGCAATGAGAATGGCCACCTCAAGGTTTACCCGCTAATAATTTTTGGACGTCATGGTACGGCAAAACACAAATTTAAGCCGTAGTTTGGCCTCAAATTCGAGTTCGTGGCTTGCAATTTGGCCCCCCATGGAGGCCCAGACTAGTTGACCATTGGCTATGGTGCACGCCACACAGCCAAATTGATCCTATTTATTTGCCACCTTCATTGCATACTCGTCCCCAAGTCAACGTAATCCTCCCAGAAGATAGTATTGAAGGAATCTAGAGTGATGTCCACCTCTACACCTTGAATCATGACTGAATGTAGGTAGGGAAATCATCTACTTTCCCTTCGTGCTTCATAGTGTCTTGCCTCACTTTATACGAGGCATCAAACTCTGGCACCAAATTTAGGAAGTAGATAGGTAAAGCCACTGTGAACATGTGTGAGTGCCTCTCATTGGATTGGGTATTGATGTTGGGGAAGTTATCCCCCAGCCTTGCCAGGTCAAAGAGCTTCTCTGCAGTGATTGGTCTCTCTAAGCATGTGAGGTAGTGATTCTTCATGTTGGGCATACTGAGGATGATGGCATCCCTAGTATTGGCAGGGCCTGGGGTTGACTTAGCCTTTCCCTTTCCTTTGTTTTTGGATGTGGAAGTGGCCTTCCCTTTTTCTTGTTTCCTAGAAGAAGTCATAATGCTACAAGATAATATTAGTGCTACAAATATACCAAACTTTTTTTGTATTTTTCTTTAAGAGAAGTAAACAGAAACAACTATGCTATGCTAGGGAAGAAAAAGTAGAAAGATTAGATGTTAGAAAAAATGAACATAGTTAATGATACCCGGCAGCACCTGTGTTTCCCAAGTGTGTCGCAGATTTGCGAAACATATGCAGCAAAAATGCATAGCTCATGTGTTACACCTATATCTCGTAGCAGCCGATCCATGGTTCGCGGGTTAGAATGCATGAAGGAGACAATGACCTGACACTAAATCCCTCACCTGTGCTCCAACCCGCATTTCGCAGATAAGGATCCGTGATTCACAGGTGTTCGGTTGTGGCCAACACTGATTTTTCAAGTTCTAATTCTACCATTTTATTACAAGTACGAGCATATCATATCTAATGGGTACTCAGACTTCCCCAAAAGATTTATCAACTAATTAGACAACCAATAATACCATTGGGACCACTTAACGCCTTCCCTTAAGATGGATGTTGCCCCATCTATAACGTGAAATGTGAAGTACCAATCCAACCCAATATCTCAATTAAATTTTACACTTCATACAACTCACTCACAACATCACATTTCTCATTCATAAGTATCATGAAAGAAACGAATGACAATTTTTCCTTAAGAAGGACGTCAACCCATCTATCATCAGGAAAAATCATATATTCTAAGCACATGGGTTAGTCATATATCACCCCCAACTAACATCTTAAGATATATGAACACATGAAAGATCAAGATAGAAGAACCTCTACCCACATGATTTTTGTAATGTTGAACTTCCCTCTATATTACCCACAGTAATCAATGCTAGCAATAGAATAAAGAACATATGAGGGGTAATGGGAGAAACATGGGTCAAGACGAATTCAAAAACTAGAATTCTTTCTTTTGTACCACAATAATATTGAATCATGGAGATTAAGAATGAGAAGCGCACATACCAAATGAGAAGAGAGAGAAGAATCGAAATTGAGGAATTTAATTTTTTCTTACAAAGAGCTAACCCAAAACTTGAGCTTCTTGTGCTTTGTTAGATAGGGTAGTGAGTGATGGTAGAAAATAGGGAAGAAGATTGGAATATATAGGTGGAGGGAAGGTGAGTGGATTGGTGGATTTTAAGGTGGGAGTAAGTGGGTTTAATGTGAAAGATGAAGTGGTTGGTAGAGGGGTTATGAGGAAGAGAAAAAGGGGAACAAAATAGAGGTTTTTGGGATGTGGGAGAAATTTAAAAAGTTTGGGTCGGCCATGTGTCAGGTTGGGTCAATGGGTCAGTAAAAATTTTTAAATATACCTCGTACTTATGCCTACGCCAAACCTACAGCCATAAGAGGAACCTATGAACTGCAAGTCCAAGCACAAGTAGCCTCTTTCCTATCCAGTTCACTGCTATATACCTGTGGCAGGCCTACGTTTCATGGGTTTGAACCTGCGTTTCGCACGTCCTTCGCAGGTCATCTCCCTTTTTAACGATTTTTCCAAGTATTCTGGCCTGGCTCTCGTCTGACTTGCGGTTCACGAGTTGAAACTTACGTTTTATAGGTGAGGCGCAGAGACACTTCATATTCCTCCAACTTTTTGTTCCTTCTAGAATCTTACTGCATCTTGCACTTTAGCACATGCGTTTTATAGGTCTTAAGCAACTTGTCCCCTATTATTCATTCACTTGTTCTTTTATCCAATCATTCTACTGTAACACCCTAAAACTTTTCTAGACCAAACTCAGACATTGCATGAAGAATTAGGGGAAACCAACAAAATTTATCTCAGAACAACCAAGACAACAAGTCATTGTCAGCAATAATGACCATTGTCTGGGTCATGGTTAGCCGTATCAGATGTTCTTCGGGAACCAACGGGACATGGAACGACCCATTATGAGGAGCAACGAGACATCCTGTCACTCGTTGCATTCCCAGCTCAGAACCTAGTTAATCCCTTTCCAGGAACCCACGAGTCAAACGACCAGTCGTCGTTTGATATCACAATTTGTGGTGTGACTCATTAGTTGGGGCTCCCAAGTGTTGTCGATAAACTCCTTCAATGACAATGAGTGGCAACAACGACTCGTTGTATCATATGATGAGTTGTTGTATCCACCCATGGTGATAAGTCCCAAAATCCTTCATAGATTCCAATATCCAGGACGAGAGCAGATAACGAGTCGTTGGATCAACCAACGAGTCGTGGTGTCACCCGTTAGAGAAGGGGGTCCAGTGTTCTGTTCAAGTGCCTGCCAGTGGCCACGAGAGGTACCAATGGCCCGTTGGTTTATCAAACGAGTCATGGTCCCCCTCGTTGCCAGCATCCACTGAATGAATTTTCCAGGCCCAAGACAAAAGAATGGTCCCAACGAGTCGTGGTAGCAGCCAACAACTCATTGTGTGACCCGTTGGTTCCTGTCGGGCAGTTTTCTAGATTTTCTTTTAAGGGTATTTTAGTAACTTCCCATATTTTTTATCGCTAAACTATGTCGTTTTAGGAACATATTAGAGGTAATTAAAAGAATAATCGACTAAGTCCCTTTCATTTTCACTCAACTCTCAATCTTCAGAGCAAAGAGGTTATAGACAAACTCCTAGGGCAAGCTAGGGAATTCAATCTTCTTGTCAATTTCTCAAGATTTTCTCAGGAATCTTATACCAAGTATATGGGAACTCAGAAAGGGATTATTCTTCCCTTGTGTCCCAAAGAACTTCCATAAATTTCTTATCAGTTCTAACACTGAAGTTTGCTGTTAGAGTTAAATCATCAGTAAATTATGGAATTTCTTCCTGTTATAATTCTCTTGAGTATTAAAGGTTGTTGTTAATAATAATTCTGGCCATTATCTCCATACATGAATTATGATTATTTTAGCCCTATTTCTTGAATGTAGTAATGTGGGTCTTGCATAATTGATTAGATATAAATGTTGTTTGACTCTATCAGTGTTGAAATTGCCATGTTATTATTATCATATGAATTCTCAGTCAGTTGCATGCTAGTTCAGTATTAGTCAGAATGTAAGTATCTTTAGTATTCTTTACAAGTGTCAGTTGATCAGTTTGACTATAGTCATTTCTTGAGGTGTTAGTAATGCCGCACAGTTATCAGATCTCAATTATCAGTTATCTGATATCATTTACTTCTATAGATGGTTACGATGCTTTCAGATAAGCAGCTTTGGCCTTTCATAGAATAGCAGTTACAGTTATCTGGTCTGATAAGAGTCTAAAGGTTCTTCCAGATAAGTATTCCTGACATAGTCTTGGGCCCTAGCTTCGAGCTATCATCTTAGTAGTTAATTTAGGATTATGCGGTAGGAGTAGTACTTAGCACCGAGTGGACTGGGGTTCCAGTGCACTCAAGTTCCGAGAACTACGTTGCCGTTGTAGGTTTTTCGCCCATTGGGCCCCAGATTTGTGATCACCCAGTTCATGCCTTTATACCCTGGCAAGGTATATTGGGTCCTATCGATGGGGCATATACATCGAACTCAACGTTTAGCTCATGTGGTTATATGTCGGTTATAGACTCTCTTACTTGCCTATCTAGTTTAATACAGTTCAATTTAACTCAGTTCAGTATTTCAGTTCCAGGACATGTTTATGACCATTTGCCAAGTTCATTATTGACTATATCAGTTATGGTTCAGTGTTATCAGTTTATAGATTTCAGTTGGTCATTTCATGTTATTTCAGCACAGTTACTTATTCCTTCATGTTTATTGTATCTCTCACTTACTCAGTACATTCAAAGTACTAATGCATACTTTACATGTTGTATCGTATTATGATAAAGACACAGGTTCTTAGTCCTAGCATCGACAGTAGTTCCTCTCAGCGATTCCAACAAAAGCAGTCCGTTTGGTGAGTCCTCATCTTCTGAGGACATTATTTGCTTTTCTATTCGTTCTTTTCTGTCAGAATTTAGAGTTCAACTCATCAGTTAGTAGTGGCTTTCAAACACAGATGTGTAGTATTATTTCAAATTAGGTTTAAACTTTCAGCAGTATTGAATATATTATTAGATTATATAAAGCTTCCTCTTATGATTTCTCAGTTTACCAGTGTAATGGTAGACCATGGGTTAGCTTCCAGTCACTTGTGGCACCAAGTACCGTGTCTCGGCCAGGTTGTAGACTCAGGTCGTGACAAACTTGGTATCAGAGCACTAGGTTTAGAATATCCTAGGATGTTTGAAAGCCGTGTCAAGTAAAATCCTTTTCATGAGTGTGAAGCGCACCACACTTATGACGGGCAGGCTACAAGAGGTTTTAGGAAAACTCCCTTTTGTTCGTAATCCTTATCATGCGATGAAGTTCAATTCCAAAAAAATCCTCCTAACTCGTACTCTATATCATTTCAGTGAAACTATGCCTCCAAGATGAGGAAACCAAAGGAGGGCTGGCAATGCCAACTGGTCTGCCCCACCAGCTCCAGCAGCCCCTCAGGATGACCAAGTGTCCTCAGCAGAATTTTGAGTGGCAATCCAGCTGCTGGCTCAGACAATTACTAACCAAGTGAACCAGTAGGTGTTCCAGTGAATTCAAATAGGTCCGCAGCAACTACTAGGCTTCGAGACTTCACCCGAATGAACCCTTCAGCTTTTCATGGATCCAAGGTGGGGGAGGACCCACAGGAGTTTGTGGATGAGCTGCAGAAGATCACCTGAGTTATGGGTGTTAGTTCCACGGAGAGTGCTGATCTAGCTGCCTACCAGTTGAAAGGGGTGGCTCACATTTGGTATGACCAATGGAAGGAACGGAGGCCAGCAGAAGCAAGGCCAGTAGAGTGGGAAGAGTTCACCACAACATTTCTAGACATATTTTTCCCCGGGGAGTTGAGGGAGGCTAAGGTCGCAGAGTTCATGAACTTAAAGCAGGATGACAGGACCGTGGAGGAATATGCATTGGAGTTCACTCAGTTGTCGAGGTATGCTCCAGAGATGGTAGCCGAGCAAAGGGCTAGCGTGCTTGAATTCATCAACGTGGTATCAAACATGGTACTTAAGGAGTGTAGGACCACGATGCTCATTAAGGACATCGATCTCTCTAGCCTCATCGTTCATGCCCTATAGATCGAGGTAGAAAAGTTGAAGGATATGGAATGGGAGAACAAGCGGGCTTGAATGGGAGAATCTGATTATGGTCACTAGAGTTCCGACGGTAGTAGCTGTCCATAGAAGCAGCAAAAGAGGACTCCAGCACCCACTTCAGCCAGCACCCCTTCTTTCCGATCCCTCAAAGATCAGAAGGGTGGAGCATCTAGTTCTTAGTCCTGGAGTCACAGCGTCAGCAACTGCTACCCAGCTTGTCCTAAGTGTGGCAATAACCATCCAGGTGAAAGTCTTATGGGAAAAGAGGGTTTCTTTGGATGTGGACATCTAGGTCATAGGCTAAAGGAATGTCCGTCAGTAGGACGGGGGAGATCAAAGTCTGCCACTTCACCAATCCTAGAAGGCCGTCCAGCTCAGCAAAGTAACACTTTAGGTACAGATGGCGATCAGAGACAAAATCTTTTTTTATGATTTGTCCTCTCGTCCGGATCAGGAGAGCTCACCTAATATGGTCATGGATGTTATGTCTCTTCCATCTAGATGTGTATGTCCTACGAGATCCAAGAGCCACACTATCATTCCTGACTCCCTATGTAGCTATTCAGTTTGAAATCAGTCCAGAAGTCCTCTCAGAACCATTGTCAGTCTCTACCCTAGTTGGTGAGTTAGTTAGAGCCAGCCGGGTGTATAGAAACTGTCCAATCTCACTATTGAGTAAAGTCACTCCGGCCGAGCTAGTAGAGATATACATGGTCGATTTTAACATCATTCTTGGAATGGATAGGTTACAATCCAGTTATGTCTCAGTCGACTGCAGAACTAGAGTCGTCAGATTTCAGTTTCCAAATGAGCCGGTTCTAGGGTGGCTGGGTGGTTGGTTTTTTTCCTATCTCAAGGCAAGAAAGCTCATTTGGATAGTATGCATCTATCACCTCTTTCAGGTCAAAGATTCTAACTTTGAGACCCCAACTATCTAGTCAGTTCTAGTTGTCAGCAAATTCCCAAACGTGTTTCTCGAAGATCTTCCTGGAGTTCCTCCCGAGTGGGAAATAGACTTCAGCATGGACCTTCTTCCAAAAACTCAGCCCATCTATATTCCTCCTTATATAATGGCTCCAGTTGAGCTTGAAGAGTTGAAGGGATAGCTAAAGGACCTTCTTGTTAAGGGTTTCATCTGACCCAGCATCTCTCCGTGGAGTGCTCTAGTGTTGTTCGTGTGAAAGAAGGACGTTACCCTCAAAATGTGTATCGACTACCGCCAACTAAATAAAGTTATAGTTAGGAATAGGTATCCCCTATCTAGGATTTTTGACTTGTTCGATCAGCTTCAAGGAGCCAATTGTTTCTCCAAGGAAGACCTCAGGTTGGGATATCATCAGCTTAGAGTCAGGGAATGTGACATACCAAAAACATCTTTCAGAACTCGGTATGGTCACTACGAATTTTTGGTTATGTCCTTTTGACTAACTAATGCACCTGCAGCTTTCATGCCTGATGAACAGAGTATTGAAGAAGTATTTGGATATGTTCATTATTGTATTCATAGATGACATTCTAGTGTACTCTAGAAATGAGGGGAGGAGCATGCTAACCATATAAGGATACAGTTGCAGACTCTCAGAGATTGCCAACTGTTCGCAAAATTCAGCAAATGTGAATTTTTTATGAAGTCTGTGGCTTTCCTTGGTCATGTGGTTTCAGGTGAGGGTATTCAGGTAGATCAACATAAGATAGGAGTGGTGAAAGATTGGCCGAGACCTACTTCCCCAATAGATATTAGAATTTTTCTAGGTCTAGCCAGTTACTATCAATGATTTGTAAAAGGATTTTCCTCTATTGCGTCTCCTCTGACTAAACTAACTCAGAAATAGGTGAAGTTTCAGCGGTCAGATGCATATGAGAAGAGCTTCCAAGAGTTGAAGACTCGACTCACTACAACTCCAGTTTTGACCTTACTAGAAGGAACAAATGGGTTTGTAGTCTACTGTGATGCTTCCAGATTTGGCCTCGGTTGTGTTCTAATGCAGCGGGGTAAGGTGATATCATATGCCTCCAGACATCTCAAGGTGCATGAGAAGAACTATCTAACTCATGACCTTGAATTAGCAGCTGTAGTGTTTTCTTTGAAGATAGGGAGACATTACCTCTATGGGGTTCACGTGGATGTTTTCACCAACCACAAGAGCCTTAAGTATGTGTTCAGTCAGAAGGACTTGAATCTTCGTTAGAGAAGGTGGTTGGAGCTATTGAAGGATTACGATAAAAGTGTGTTGTACCACTCGGGAAAGGAAAATGTGGTGGCAGATGCTTTGAGTAGAATGGACATGGGAAGCGTTGCCCATGTTGAAGAATGAAGAAAAGAACTAGCAAAGGATATTCAAAGGTTAGCTCGATTGGGAGTGCAGTTGGTGGATTCAGCTGAGGGTGGATTATTAATGGAAATTAGGTCAGATTCCTCATTAATTGTTGAGGTTATGTCAAATCAGGATGAAGATCCCACACTGCTTAAGCTGTAAGAAGCGGTTCTACGAAAAGAAGTGGAGGATTTCTCCAAAGGGGGAGATGGTGTTCTTCACTACCAGGGCATACTATGTGTACCGGACGTAGGTGACCTGAGACAGCAGATACTGGCAGAAGCCCACAGCTCTAGATATTCTATCCACCCAGGTGCCACTAAGATGTACCTTGACCTATGGGATATAGAATGGTGGAACGACATGAAAAGAGACATTGCAGAATTTGTAGCTTAGTGTCAGAACTGTCGGCAAGTTAAGGTGGAGCATCCTAGACCTGGGGGTATGACTCAGGATATTAGCATACCCACATGGAAGTAGTAAGAAGTGAATATGTACTTTATTACAGGTCTACTGTTCGGCTGTCTGG
>JACEIK010006319.1:0-22052 GCA_018107945.1 Datura stramonium | reverse complement strand
GCGAAATTCCAACTTGGCACTCGTTCGGCCTTTCCATGGGCCCTTTTCTCACACGTATGGCATTCTAAAACTCTCAACTAACATGAATATAGGTCGACTAAATGCTAGAAACTTACGGGGTGTAACATCCTCCCCCCCTTAAGAACATTCTTCCTCGAATGTTACCTTCTGCTTGCAAGATTTTTTACTTGCCACTATTTATTCTGGAGAAATTTCGGCAGAGTCTCCCCTGTAATATGGACTATCCGAATATTCTAAAATGCACAAAAGTCCAATACAGATACTCCACGTGATACTATAGCATTCTTCCTCACAATAAACTGGAGTCAACTACTCAACATATACATAAATATAAAGCAACTCATGAAACAACAATAACAACATACCTCTGGCTGCATAATCTGACCAAGTCTGAAACAAGTGAGGATATCTGATTTTCATATCATCTTCTACTTCCCAAGTCATCTCCTCTCGGTTCCATTACACCACAACACCTTGACAGAAGCAACATCTTTAGTTCTTAACCTACGGATCTGCCGGTCTAGTATGGCTACTGGAATTTCCTCATAAGCTAACTCTTCTGTGACCTGAACATCTTGGACTGGGACAATTTGGGAGTGATCTCCTATGCACTTCCTCAGCATTGATACATGAAAAACTGGGTGAACAAATTCTAATTCTGGAAGTAGGTCCAATTCATATGCCACCTGGCCTATCCTTCAGTGAATCTGATAAGGCCCAACAAACCCTCGGGCTGAGCTTGCCTTTCTTGACAAATCTCATCACACCCTTCATGGGAGAAACCTTCAATAACACCCAATCACCCACATTAAATTTTCTGCGTTGCACGTCAACATAAGATTTCTAGCTGCTCTAACTCATGTAGGTCCTCATCAACCTTAGACCCGTGAAATGCTGAAGGATTCGTTCGAGTAAAACTCCAAAATCTGGCAGAAACTGCAGACCCATTAGTATTGACTGGTACAACTTGCTGGTTGACCTGATTTGTGATTCCCTCAGCCAGCATTTGAATGGAAGCCCAGAACTCTGCATGTAACACCTGGTCATTTTGAGGGGCTGCGGGAGGTGGTGGGGCTGGCTAGTTAGCATTGTTGTCAATCACACATTTTAGCTATGTATTTTGAGATGCGTATTGGTACTAATTATCTATATGTCATAGGTACTCATGGAACCACAATTCCAACCTACCAGAGGTGGCTTACGGAGGAGAATTGACAAACCTGACTTAGCAAATTGTCTTAAGGATGAACCTACTTACTCTAAAGAGGAGGTGCGAGAGATTGGAGCTGAGGGACCAATACCAGCCTACCAAAATATATCCATTACTAGATAACAAGTTTCTACTCCCTAGTCTAATGACGGAGAAGACTTTTCAAAAAACGAATCTAGTTCAGATAATTCAGGCTCTGACTTAGAGGAATAGAGTGGCAATGAGGCCACAAGTAGTCCGGCAAGGGAAACTGAACAACTAAGAGGAGATTTCATCAAAGATAAACACTCGAATTCTGGGAAAGTGTGCACTGGCAGGTTAAGTTTTCAGAGAAAAATATTTTCAAGAAGGCCTTACCACCACAGGAAAAGGACATCTCAGGAGGAGTTTTGCAAAAAAAGTAAGAATCATATACTCCGAGTTATTCAAGTACCCAGAAACTAAAAGAAGGTAAAAATTCTATTGGCCTAAGGTGGATGAGTGAGGCCCCAAGCTTATATTTCTCTAACATGGTTTTTGAATTCTATGCGAACTATGCGGCTACTCTGGACATTATGTGCAAAAAGGGGCAGAAGGCGTCAGAGATTCCCATCCTCACTAGAGTACAAATACATGGAGTCCCAGTTGACATCTCAGCAAATACCATCAATATGATGCTTTATGGACAAGAATTTACACCACGAGCCAGAACTATAAAGTTCGACTACAAAATGAGAGAGCGGCATAGTCAGCGTCCGTGGTTTTCACAGGTTTTAACTGATGGTCAGCCTTCATGGATAGCGAGTTCTAAAAAGAGGATCAATAAGTCGTCATTGATATTCGCAGTATTATTTTGGTGGGTAGTGGTGAGGCTTCAACTACTCCCTAGTGGAGGAGATCATTCTTTGGGAGAGGATAGGGCAATGTTAGTCGCCATCTTGATGTTAGGGTTCCCATTTAATATGGGAGTTATTATAGAAGATAAGACACACAACTGAGCTACCAAATTCTCCACGTCACTACCTTCTCGTGTTTGATAAGTCAGTTGTCCAAAGAGGCTCATGTCCTAATATTAGCTGTAATAAATATTGAGACGCCAGCAAACAAAAAGTATGATCTAGAGAAGTCCAAAGATGAAACAAGGCATGACCTGCGGCTACACGTGTCCTTACTTGCAGTTTTTGGGCCCATTGGACAAAGATAACGAGTGGTTGAAGATACTACTAACACAGCTGGAGTAGCCAAAGAGACGGAGCTAGCCTATCTTGAGCTCCACTCCCCACATCCACACCATCCATCTCTGTTGCAACGGTAATAACATAGGGAATGTAATCTACTAATACATTGTCTACTGCTCCATAGTCCTCATAGTATGCATCACACCAACAAACATTGCAAAGTTGGTTAGAAAAGCTTATAGACACGAGAAGCAGATGAAGTTGTTTGTTAAGCAGTTGAGCACCTTTGTGGATAGAGCTATTGCAGCTGCATTGGCTCCATATGTGAGCCTCCACACTCGCATTGATAATATGGATGCATAGGTGAATGAGAGACTAAAAGGCTTGACTGTTCCAGATTTAGCAAAGTTTGTGGCCGAGTTGAAAATGCCCAAGATGACATTCTTAAGTTGCTACAAGAGAGGCTGACCCAGGAGTTCCCAATTCTTTAATTTGAGGAGTTGGAGGATGATGTTCCCTTCATTTATTTGTTGGGAAAGTAGTCTAAAGTTGTGGGCAAACACCTACAAAAAGGTGATGAGGACGAGGAAAAATTACAAAAGAATAAGCACAAAAAGAGAAAACAAGAGTGAGTGGATTTGCTCGAGGCTTAGAGACTATCTAGAGCAGAAGAGGATATGAGTCTCGAGAAGATGAGAGCCCGTGTTGGTGGGGCCTCTTCCAAGTTGGCACCTAGAGTCGTTGAGTAGACTATCAGTGGTATAGCTTCTTCGGAGTCACAGACTCTCCTAACGCCTTCCCTAGCTACAAAGGTTATTCAGGTTGACACTTTGAGCGCATCGGTCACCACCAGTGCCACTATTTATATCCCTGGGGTTACTACACCCCAGCCTATTATTCTAGACTCACAAGTATATAGCTTCACAGGTATTCCCTACTTTCAGAATATAATTTTGGATATATGCATTGGGGACAATGCAACTTTTTAATGGGGGGTGGCAGTACCTATAAGTCTGTCACACCACCTGAGTGTTTTTGTTTCCATATTGATGGAGAAAATGAAGGCTCGTCGATGAAACGATGGCTTTTCAACTATGTCATAATGCTTATCTCGGAGGACCATAGTTTCCGCTATTTAGACACTTAGAGTAATATCCCATCATGGTTCTAACAGCTCATCAACTATTCCGTCATGGCTTATTAAGAATTCCCATAGTTTTCCTCAATTTTGACAGTTTAGAGTGATGGCTCGTCATTGTCACGATCCAAGCATGGACCCTGGATCTAAATATGGGACCTAGAACCACGAATGGCTCCAAGCTAACCCATGGTACATACATAGCATGAATAAGAGAACATATCTAATGCGGAAAGAATCATAAACATGGATAAGCGGAAATAAACTATAACTTAACATGTGGGAAGTATGCATATCATCAGAACATAAGCATATACATGAGTAAACAATACTGAACCATCAAGTACGTAACTATTTGAAAGCCTCTGAACATAAGATGAGCTGAGGGGACAACACCCTCAACTAGATCTCTAAGTCTGAAACTAAAATTCATAGACATAAATCATAAACTGATAAATGTCCTCGAAAGATGAGGACTCACCCAGACGGGAACTGAGCAAGTTTGATACAGGAATGGGGATAACGACGAGGATGACACTGATCATCCGTACCTATATCATTAGATGATATAGTATTGAGTATGCGGTCAGTGTATTGAATGTACTGAGTATGTATAGAAAGTAAAGCATGCTAGTAAAATGATAGTCTTACATCATGAATATTAAATAAGATAGAACATGAGAGTAGGGACCACATGTTAAAAGCCATATTCTTGAAATAACATAGTCATGAGATATTCATCATAAGTTAAACATAATGACCAAATGTTTGAAAATAGAAATCAATCATATAGCATACCATACTTGAAATCATAAGTGGAACTTATAAACTGATTAATGGTTGAAATATGCTGTAAAATATAATATCATAAGATATGAACATTAGTCACCTAAAAACATGAGGAATAATAGGAGGCTTCATTATAACCGACTCGATCATGATAGAGCTTACATGATGCTCCAACTATCTCGCTCAAGTGGGCAGAGTCGTCCTAAGCCTTTTCAAGGCAAAGAAAGATTAAGGTGTTATATCACTAGTGTGCCCTCGGGCGGGGGAAGCACTCACTTGAGAGGTCCCGAATATGAATATATACCTATGGAGGCTCGTAGTTATGAGATTTGGGTCCTCGGAATCCTGACCTACTTGATGTTAGACACTACTCTCAAAACATGTATATTGCTCATAATCATATTATCAAAGCATATTTTGAATCTATTTCTTGGGAGTGTTGACTCCAAAACATCTCTGTAAAACTTATCTTGTAAGCCATGACTAAAAAACCATAGTGAAATATACTTGACTTTACATGGGCTTGCCCAAATCATGAAATCATATATACTAGAATAAGGCTTCATAAACTCGAAATCATAGATTCATAAGTTTAATAATTCATAAATATTCATGCATACTTTGATAATTCATCATACTAGAAATCAAGGGCTCATTTATGCCCTTTTTGCTTTTGTTGTGTGCAGATGAGTAAATGTGAAGAAAAGAGCAAAAATGGAGCAAAAATAAGAAAGTGAGAGCAAATCGGCGGTCCACCGATGAAGACCGGCGAAATGCTAGCCAAAGGCCGAGTATCACCACCTCTGAGGAATAATGCCATCGGCGAACCACGAGTTGCCACCAGTGAATCGTGAGTTGCCAGCAGCGACTCGCCCATCTAGTTTCCAAAAGACACCCAAGTTTCTAGAAAATAGCATAAATATCCGGTGGTTCACAGATTGGTATCAGCTAAATGCCGAGTGAACCATCGAGGGCCTAGATAAGACACCCAGCGGTTCACGAATTGGGATCGGTGAATAGTCAGTGTCCCGGCCGAATCAAGAATAGTGCTCAGGGGAATAATTTTCCAATACAAGAAAAGATATAAAAAGTTTCCTACTTTTAAGGATATAAATAGGAGATAAAGTAATGTGTACTGATATAGAGAGGCAAATTGAAAGGTAGAGAGATATACAGAAAAAGCAGAGCATGTATCACATCATTGTTTCCCTTTTGAGCTTTAGAACATTCTCCTAGAAAAGATAGCGAGATTTTGATTGGTTAACTTAGAAAAAGTACTCTTCTCTACTTCTTCTTTATAATAGTAAGTTTCAGCCATTGTTGGAGATCATTTTGTGAATTTGATTTGACTACTCTTGCTACTAAATTAAATGAAGTTACTGTTGAATGTGCTTTTGAATTTCTTAATTATGAGTAGCTAAATCATTAACTAGAGGTGTGTGAAGATGTGTACTTCATTAGAGTGGGTATTTCTATATTCATCTTCATATTGTTCAAATAAGTGTAAATATGTTAGATTCTCTTCAATCTATAAAGAAAGATCCATTGATTATGATATGAGTCTATTTATTGTTGTTTGATTGTTGCTTGTAAAAGAATAATCAAGTATTAGAAGAGAATTTAATAGTGGGTATAGATAAGAGATTGTAAAATTAGGTTAGAAATAGCGTAAATTGCATTTTGATTCCTCAATAGCAGATAATAGCTAAAAATTAGTGCAGCTGCTAATTCATATCGAATCGGGTTGAGGTAAATCGTGGTTAGAGGTTTGAAAAAACTCTAGTAAGAGGTAGTTAGAAGGCTAAAAACCTATAATTACCCACTTCCTGAGATTGTTTACACTTGTTGAACTCATAAGATTAACTAGCATGTCCCGATCTAGTTAGTATTTCATCTACACTACATCTCTAGTCTTTCACACTCTTGTTGACAACTTTGCTGATCTTACTGTTTCATCAAATACAATTCACTGCAAATTTTAACCCCCCTCCAATTTTATTTGTTTTTATTTTAACTCTATGTGGTGTAAGATAACTTCAATTTCCCAACCGACACTTGTAAATATCATTCACTAGTCCTTGTGGGAATCGACCCTGACACTCGTCGGGTTACTTATTTTGATACTTCGGCCATGTATATTCTTTTCATGAAGGATATATTTTGGACGTTATCAAAAATGGTGCTGCTGCTGGGTATTAGCACTTGATATTCTTGTGTTGATTGTTAAGTTTATTTAGTTCCACACCACAGTGGTTGCTAATGATCTATTGTGTGTGTCTCATGAGCAGTTTTAGAGGATGGTCACGAGACCTAGGGGGGTGCCTTGTGTTGAGACCATGAAGCTAGTATATAAAATGTGGTGTAGAGAGGGGAAGAAAAACGCAATGTTGTTAGTCATGATGAAGCAGATGGAGTTGTTGACGAACTATATGAAAGGTTTCCATGCTAGATACAGCCAAGACAACCATGAATATGATTATGTCTATTATGGAAATCATGGTTGGAACAATTTTCGGTCAATCGATACGAGTAGTCAGGAGAGCAATGAGTCAGTCCCACCTAACATGGATTGTACTCAAGAAGTGGTGCTTGAAAAGCTTGTTGCAACTAAGAGGGAGTTCAAGATTTACGGAGTAAACTCTTGGACATAACAACCACTGCAAAGAGTCATGATGTAATCATTCAACAATTGGAGGAGCAAGTGAATGAGTTAGCATCTGAGATGGCAGCTCAAACAATAGAAAACAACACGGCTCCAATGTAGGACATTGTAGATAATGATATATTCGAGTGGGAAATTGAGGAAGAGATTGTTGGAGAACTTATTGTTGATGTTTTTTTAAAGGCGAAGAACTCGAGGAGGTTCATCATGTGCGTAACGAGATAAGAAATAATCCATTCCCACCAAGAAAGCTGGATCTTTATTTGAAGAATCGTACAACTCCTTCGTCACAGCCATCTATTGTGACCCCACTAATGCTGGAGCTCAAACCCTTGCCTACTCACCTACAATATGCATACCTAGGAGAGAATGACACGCTCTCGGATATCACTTCAGCAATGCTCACTCCGCTGTAGGTAGAAAAACTCATAGAGGTATTGAAAAAGTCATATCCGAGCTATAGGATGGTAAATTGCTGATTTCATTGGTATTCCTCCGAGGATTGCAGCCCATTAGTTGAACATCAAAGGAGGTTGAATCCACCTACGCAAGAGGCGGGCAAGAAAGAGATTGTTAAATCGCTAGATGCAGGGATCGTATATCCTATCGCAGACAGTAGTTGGGAAATCCCAGTATAGTGCGTGCCTAAGAAGGGAGGCATCACAGTTATTCCAAATGAAAAGAATGAATTGATAAATACTCATCCATTCATGGTATGGGGAGTTTGCATGGATTACTGTAAGTTAAACTCATGCACAGAGAAGGATCATTCCCAGTGCCATTTATTAACCAAATGTTAGACTGGCTAGCTTGTAAAGAGTACTATTGCTTTATGGATTGATACTCGGGATACAATCAAATCTCAATCGCACCCGAGGATCAAGAAAAAACCATATTTACATGTCCCTATGTCACTTTCGCATTCAAGAGGATGCCTTTTGGTCTTTGCAATGCCCCCGCCACATTCCAGAGATACATGATGTCCATTTTTTCAGACATGGTGGAAGATACTATGGAAGTCTTCATGGATGACTTCTCAGTTATGGGGAACTCATTTGATGACTGCTTGACACATTTAGATGAGGTATTAAAGAGATATACGGTGATGAATTTGGTCCTAAATTGGGAAAAATGTCATTTCGTGGTCAAAGAAGGGATTCTGTTGGGACACAAAATTTTTGAAAAAGGGATTAAGGTGGACTAAGAAAAAGTGGATGCCATTACTCAGTTACCTCAACTGTGTACCATGAAGGATATTAGGAGTTTCCTCAGACATGCGGGTTTCTACCGTCGATTCATTAATGATTTCTCCAAGATAGCTCATCCCTTGTTTCGGTTGTTGGAGAAAGAGGAAAAATTCAATTTTGAGATTGTTTAATGGCTTTTGTGGAGTTGAAGGATAGACTTATTTCCTCTCCAATCATTATAGAACCTGATTGGTCAAAAACCTTTGAGCTCATGTGCGATGCAAATGGGGTGGCATTAGGAGTGATCCTTGGTCAGCAAAGAGAAAAGATTTTTCACATGATCTACTATGCTAGTAAAGCCTCAAAAATGCACAAACAAACTACACGATAATAGAACAGGAGCTACTAGTTGTTGTGTTTACATTTGAAAATTTCTGAGCGTACTTTCTAGGAACTAAAAAGTTGTTGTGCACACGGACCATGTAGCACTCAGATATCTAATGGCTAAGAAGGATGCTAAACCAAGATTGATCAGGTGGGTGTTGTTGTTGCAGGAATTTGACTTTAAGGTGAAAGACCGTAAAGGATGTGAGAATCAAGTGGCAGACCATTTATCGCACCTAGAGAAAAATAGGATGCCAAGAACACAAGAGGAGATCAATGATGTCTTTTCGGATGAGCGTATCTTAGCCGCAACCCATGACCTAACACTGTGGTTTGCTGATTTTGCTATTTACCTGGCCAGCAACATTATACTCGAAAGCTTGAATTTTTAGCAAAAGAAGAAATTCATGCATGTTGTCCGAAAATTCTTTTGGGATGAACCTTACCTTTTCCGATGTTGTGCAAATTGGTCAATACGGTGGTGTGTTCCCGAAGTAGAGATGGACCCAATTCTAGAGGCTTGTCACTCTTCCCCTATTAGAGGTCATTATCGGAGTGTGTGAACAAAAGATAAGGTGTTGCGATGCGGGTTTTATTGGCCTACATTACATCAAGATGCCCATGAGTTTGTGAAGAAATATTTTCGATGATAGAGGACCGGGAGTATTTCAAGGCGGCATGAACTCCCACTAACACCAATCTTAGAGGTTGAACTATTCGATGTATGGGGGATCGACTTCATGGGTCCTTTTGTAAGTTCTTATGGGAACAAATACATTTTTGTGGTGGTGGATTATGTTTCCAAATGGGTGGAAGATGTTGCACTACCAAAAAATGAAGCGAGAAGTGTAACAACCTTTTTAAAGAAACATATCTTCTTGTGGTTCGGTACCCCTAGAGCCATCATTAGCGATGAAGGCTCTCATTTTTGCAACCAGTGTTAAAAACACTACTAGATAAATATAGTGTGAAGCATAAAGTAGCCACCCCATATCACATGAAAACCAGCGGGCAAGTGGAAGTTTCAAATAGGGAAATAAAGTCCATCTTGACTAAAACAGTAAATGTGAACAGAACTGATTGGGCGCAGAAGTTAGATGATGCATTGTGGGCATATCGGAATGCAGTTAAAACACTGACTGGTATGTCTCTTTATCAGCTGGTGTTTGGCAAAGCATGTCACCTGCCGGTAGAGCAAGCACAAAAAGCATTGTGGGCATTGAAAAGTTTAAACCTTGAATGGGGAAGAGCTATCCAAGGTCGAATCAATAAATTACATGAGATGGAAGAATTCAGAATGAGGAATATAAGAATGCAGCAATTTACAAAGCTAGAATGAAATACTATCATGACCAAAAAGTGTTGCTGCATATTTTTGTTCTAGGGGATGGGTGTTGCTGTTTAATTCTTGACAACGACTATTCCTTGGAAAACTAAATTCTAAATGGTCAGGGCCTTTTAAGGTGTCTCAAGTGTAGGAAAATGGAGCCATGGAACTCCATAGTGAGAATAGGAGCAAGTTCAATGTAAATGGCCAATGGGTGAAAAGATATCTGGGGGTGTTGGAAGAAATTAGTCGAACAGAGGTGGTGTATCTGGATGAACCGTAGGTCTTGAGGAACTTTCATCATGTCGTGGCGTTAAATAAGGCGCTCCTTAGGAGGAAACCCAAGCATCTTTCATTTTTTTTCTGATTTTTCTTATATGTTTTATTGCTTTTTTATTTTTCTTAGGTTGGAAGGGCGCACTTCAGGAAGAGTAACAGACTGGCAGTAATACTGGAAAAATGCCAGTTGAATTTCATGAAGTGCAGGTTAGGCGCCGACCTGCCTAGTTCACTGAAGGATTGAAGGCAAAGCAACGAGACAAACCGACAAACTGTCGATGGTACTTCGTGAAGTGCAGGTGGATTGCCAATCTTATAGAGCAAATTGAAGGTTCCAAGGTGAATCAGTGGCTCAATCTATGAAGCACCACATTAAATCATGGACCACCAGTTTGTCGCTGCTATCAACCAGTATACCTGGAAATGGATAAAACATCGACTCCTCACCCGGTGAAATGCCAGATGTAGTTCGTGAAACGCCGGTCAACCACCGATTTTCCCCCCAGAGTAATATATAGGTAATGTTAGCGGCGAACACATCGATGAACCACCGGTATGGCCCACAGTGGAATAGCCCTGTCTCGAAAATCCCTAGATCTTTTCCATTTTCCTATTTTCTTTCCTCTATCTCCTCCCGAGATTGCCCTTTCCCCAAAAGACCTATTACTTCCCATCTAAAAATTATTAATAACTACCAACCCAAATACCCATTAAACTTCCCCTCCTTTTCAATTTAAATCCCCCAATTTCTTTCATCTTCTTCATTCCTCCACAAAGCTTCAGATGCACAAACCATTGGAGGTAAGAATTCTATCACTCATGCTTTAAGGGTCCTATCAACATTGGTGATACTTTTCTCTTGTCTTTTTTATCATATTTTGTTTTTGTTCTCTGCCATATGTGACTGAATGTGGTTTTGTTGTGGTCACTAAGCATCTGTGTGTAATCTGCATATCCGGGTGAATTTCCTAATGATAGATTGATTGAAAACTTTCTGAAGGGAAATTTGTCATTTTTGTTGAGATATGAGTGTGATTGGTTTTCATCTAGATGGGGTTGATCGGTGGGTGAATATACTCAGAGCGGCGGCTAGCGGATTACCAATGGTGTTTCGCCGGTGAAACACTGATGCACCCAAGGCTCTAACTTACTGCGCCTATCAGCAATTTATCGGCGAATAGCAAATGCAACTGCCTCTCGCCGATGGTTCGTCATTGCCACCTGAACTTGTCAAAGTCCTGTGTGATTTCTTATTTTTTCCTTATTCTTGAGTTACAAATAATGTCACACTACTAACCTTCATTTGTAGCATCATGTCAGTCTCCCTGCACTCTCATAAAGGCCAAGCATCAGGGCACACCCCTACCACCCAAGTTAGATTCGAGCTAGAAGGAATGGAGGAGTATTATATTTCTTTTCAGGAGAAGCATATCATCCATGAAGAAGCCCACTTTGATCTGGAATCGTTCAAGACTGCATCCCAGATATCACTGCTAGAGTGGGACGCGCGATTGGGGCCCATTCACCATACCAGTTAACCCATATTTCCCAGAACTGGTGTGGGAATTCTATGCATCATATAGAGAAACACAAAAGTACTGATGTATAAGGGACGAACTAAAGCATTCCCGTGCCTAATATCAGTATGGTTGTAAGGGCAAGAGGTGCTGGTAACTCCAAAAGTAATCAATTCGTGTTATTGCGACGAGCCAACCCCATCTCACCCAATGTTCTGAAATAAAGTGGAAGACAAAGAAAACGAATTCCAATGGGTGGCCATCTTGATTGCAAAAAGGTGACCATAATGGCCTATCTCCAAGGGCCTCATCCATCGGCGTGATTTAAAATTTGAAGCCCGCATGTGGTTAGATATGGTTTTTTCGAGGCTGATACCCTCTTGGAACACATCGAAAGTTCCAATTGAATTTTCCATTCTCCTTGCTTGCATAATGGATCATGTACACATCAATGTAGGTGAGATTATTTTCGATCAGTTAAAATGAAGGTCCAAGCAACAATCCACAGCATTTCCATTCCCTACCTTGGTGAGTCTATTATGTATGCGGGCAACTTGTCCTTTGTTCTGACCATTAGATAGGACTGTACAGGCAAACAGTGTGATCACCTTGGCCACCAAAACTGACAAAGAGGCTTCAGTTATGAAGCGGGCAAAGTATACAAGGAGCTTGACTCCACCAACCCCTTCGACATCCACTCACACAGCAGCCGCCCCGCCCTATAAAGCCAATTTCCACAATTCTCCACCTCTTGATTTGCTCAACATTTCACGAAGGGCCAAAATGCATGAGAGCCAGCTTTTGCAATTAGCCAATGCTATTCCATCCATGGTACAAAGTGCCCTCAAGAAAGCATTGCAGCCTGCCAAAGACAAGCTAATCGACCTATGCTCTATAGTTGACGTCCTTGAAAGAAAAGTGTGCACTAACTGCACTTCCATCCACTAGCCAACCAACCCCTTGTGAACCTAAGGCGGTGCCTGCACAGCTTGAAGCACCTAGAAGCCCGCCGGATTATTGGTTGGTGGTATATGCAAGTTATTCAGAATTAGTTTCTGATAAGGACACCTATCATAGCCGACCTCCTCCACCTCCAATGTTGTCGGTGTATGATGTCGATCCTTCCTGGACACCAGGTAGAGTGGCAACGACGTCTTACCATGAGTTTCACACTCTGTCAGACAAGTCGGGGGTGCCAGGCCCCAAGCAACCTCTAGCACTCCCACTTGATCCACAGCAGCCTACGGCTGAAGAGACAACTTCTTGGCATTTTCATGCTGCCATATATACTTGGAAGCCGCCGCCTAATCACTAACTCAATCATGAAGCCTCTTTTACTTTCTTGTCTTTTCTTTGGATACATTGGGGGAAATGCCTGATTTATTTTTGGGGTTGGATAATTCTTGCTATTTGGATGTTTGGATGTTGAAATTTGTGGGGTGCTGAAAATTCTCTTAATGGTTGATGGTCAGTGATTAAATGGGGTCTTTGTTTTGAATTGCGAAATTTAGCATGAAACGGCCTAAAGTCTTGTTCCTTTCTTTTTCACCTATGTAAATAGTAGTGTAGTAATTAAAACTCCGAGGGTTTTCTTTAGACCATGGTTCTTTTCCGTGGAGCATTCCTTTTTTTTGTTTATTTTAGTTGTTGAACCGGGTTGGTATTTCCCGATGATAGAGTGGCGACATTGTCAAGGAAAACTGCCATGTTGTTTTGAGTCTATTATGAAGTTGGTTTTAGAGGCACCACCAAAAAAAAATCTTTTGAAATGGAATTTTAAAATGAGGGCATGAAATGAGGATAACGAGAAAGTGTTGGCACCCTAACATAACATTCTTTGTCAAATGTTCTAAATTCTTTGCTTATTTATGATGTTTGCCTGCTTTGGTGTCCTAACATGATATCTTGTGTGAAGAATGAATAATTTAGACCCTTTAAGGGTGATGACTTGTGTAATGAGGAAATTTATGATGAATCTCATGCATAACATCTTGTCTAGAACATGCCCCAAATGCGATTCAAGGCAAAATCCTAGATGTAGTTGTGCCGAGAAAATGAGTTTAGGCTTTCCTTTGTCTAGTCACTTCACCCATATACCCTCCATGAGCATTGATCCTTGTTATCCAACGTTGAGCCTTAGACCTTTTCTTTGGAAACCACATTAGAAGTCTTAAGACCATTATTAATACCTCTCTTTGGCATCCATTCTCCCTAAATGCTAGTGACAAGATAGTGATGAAATAAGACTTTCAGTCTAAGAAAGAGGGAGTGATTAAAAAGGGACTAATTAGGCAAAAGCCTATGTTTGGGGGTGTGCAAAAAGGGAAGATAAGAATTTCAGTGTGAGGGGAGCACCGCATTGTTTAAAAATGCACTAAAGGATAAATCAAAAAGGGAAAAAAAGAATTTGTGTGAACCGGTGTTTCCTCTTGAGGTGATGAGGCTAGTTATGAAAGCCAAATGGGTGATAAGGAGGGTTTTTAAAGAAATGAAAGTTAGAAACAAGGAAAGAAATGAAACAATATGAAGTGAGTGGAAGGAGTTGATGTAAGGTATGTTCACAAAAATTATTAGGGAGGATCTAGTCACTACAACCAAAATTTTATCTTACCCTTACCCTCAGCCTACATCATAACCTGCAAGACCCTAAATGATTCTAAGTATAGCTACTCTACATTACTAGCGAATTACATAAAGAGAAAGCCTATGGGTCAAGTGTGTGCATGAAGATTTCTTTTGGGAGAGTGAGTGTGACTGTCTCTTCCAAACAATCCCTTGTGTGCATTCAAATGATCACATGACCAAAAGAATAGGGATTCTTATTTTAGTTAGTGGCATCATTCCTTTTCAGGGACACAAGAGCATTTAGAGTTAATGCGGGAATAGGGAACGAGGAGTGTAAACTCTAAGGCAAGCATTGAATTGAAACTTGAGATGCTACGTGTGATTCATGGTTGAGCAATGCCCTTGTTTTACTAAATGAATCCTTTCATAAGCTTTGTTAGTGGAAAGTGGTAGCCTATTTGAAACATCTTCATTGTTTTGGTCTCTTTGGGTATTTTCTTCTCTTTTACGGTGAGCTTGGTGAACATATTTTTGGGTTGTCATTGTTCAGGTGATTGGTGAGATTTAATTTTGAATAGAGGTGGCATATTTTTCAATTATCAGTATTCCATTAGTTGAGGACAAGAAATTATTCATGTTTGGGGATTTGATTAGTTGGTAATTTACCAACTCATTAGGCTCTTAAACATGAGTTTTTGCTTAGTTCTTGAGTTGTTTATATGGATTTTATTCCCTTTTTTCTTTTTTTGTGTGCAGATGACTAAATGTGAGGAAAAAATAAAAAATGAAGCAAAAAGAAGGAAGTGAGAGCAAATCGCCAGTCCACCAACGAAGACCAGCGAAACAATGGCCAAAAGCCGAGTATCACTGTCTCTGAGGAATAATGCCACCGGCGAATCGCGAGTTTCCAGCGACGACTCGCCGATCCAATTGCCGAAAGACACCCAAGTTTCTAGAAAATTTTATAGAGATCCGGCGGTTCACGGATTGGTATCGGCTAAACGTCGGGTGAATCGTCGATGCTCACTAGAGTAAAGTGAGGGCCCAGATAAGACACCTGACGGTTCATGAATTGGGACCAGTGAACCACCGGTGTCCCTGCCGATTCTAGAATGGTGTTCAGGGGTATAATTATCCAACACGGAAAAAGAGATTAAAAGTGCCCTACTTTTCAGGATATAAATAGGAGATAAAGTACTGTGTACTGATATAGAGAGATAGATAGAAAGGTAGAGAGATATAGAGAAAGAGCAGAGCATATATCACATCATTGTTTCCCTTTGGAGCTATAGAACATTCTTTTAGCAAAGATGGGGAGATTTTGATTAGTTAACTTGGAAAAAGTACTCTTCCCTACTTCTTCTTTGTAATAGTAAGTTTCAGCCATTGTTGGAGATCATTTTGTAAATTTGATTTTGCTACTCTTTCTATTAAATTAAATGAAGTTATTGATGAATGTGCTTTTGAATTTCTTAATCATGAGTAGCTAAATCATTAACTAGAGGTGTTAGATGATGAATACTTAATTAGAGTGGGTATTGCTGAAGTCATTTTCATATTGTTCAAATAAGTGTAAATCTATTAGATTCTCTTCAATCTATAAAGGAAGATCTATTGATTATGATATGGGTCTATTTATTCTTGCTTGGTTGTTTCTTGTAAAAGTATAATTAAGTGTTGGAAGAGAATTTAATAGTGGGTATGGATAAGAGATTGTGAAATTGGGCTAGAAATAGTTGACATTTCATTCTCATTCCTCATTAGCAGCTAATAGCTTGAAATTAGTGCAACTGCTAATACAAATCGAATCGGGTTGAGCTAAATCGTGGCTAGAGGTTTGACAAAACTCTAGTAAGAGGTAGTTAGAAGGCTGAAATGTTGTAATTACCTACTTCTCAAGATTATTTTCACTTTTTGAACTCATAAGATGAACTAGCATGTCCCGATCTAGTTAGTATTTCATCTACACCACACCTCTAGTCTTTCACAGTCTTGTTGACAACTTTGCTAATCTTTTTGTTTCATTCCTCTAAATCATCAAATACAATTCGCTGCAAATTTCAATCCCCCAATTTTATTTGTTTTTATGTTAACTCTACGTGGTGCAAGCTAACTTCAATTTCCCTACCAACTTGTAACTATAATTTACTAGTCCTTGTGGGACCCCGACACTCATTGGGTTACTTGTTTTGATACTTTGGTCATGTATATTTTTTGCATGAAGGATATATTTTGGACGTTATAAGATATCAGGAGCTTTTTTGGTTTAGTTGGCTACTAATGGAGTTTTGTTGAAGGATTTTCATCCATTGTAGCAACGTTGACTAAGTTGACCTAAAAGAAGTTCAAATTTCAGTGGTTGGATGCCAGTGAGAAGAGTTTTCAGGAGTTAAAGACCCAACTCACTTCAGGCTCAGTATTTACTCTACCCGAGAGAATAGATGGATTTTTTGTCTATTGTGAAGCCTCAAGGGTTGGTCTCGGTTGTGTGTTAATGCAACATGGTAAGGTCATCGCATATGCCTCTAGGTATCTTAAGACTCGTGAAAAGAATTACCCGATGCATGACCTAGAGCGGGCAGTGGTGGTGGTTGTATATAAGATTTTGAGACACAACTTCTATGGGGTGCATGTGGATGTGTTCACAGAAAATAAGAGGCTTCAGTATGTGTTCACTCAAAAAGATCTAAATTTGTGACAAAGTAGGTTGCTAGAGCTTCTTAAGGACTATGAAATTAGTGTCCTTTATCATCCGGGCAAGGCAAATGTAGTTGCAGATGCCCTTAGCAGGCTGTCTATGAAGAGTGTGTCTCATGTGGATGATGGGAGGAAGGTGTCTGCAAAGGATGTTCATAGGCATACTCGTTTAGGAGTTTGCCTTGTTGACTCGACAGATGGCGGTGTCATTGTTCTGAATAGTTTAGAATCTTCATTAATGACCGAGGTCAAGGCTAGGCAAGATGAGGACCCTATCTTGGTGAAGCTAAAGGAAGCTGTAAAGAATCAGAAGGTGGAGGTCTTCTCCAAAGAAGGAGATGGTGTACTTCATTATCAGGGTCACTTATATGTTCCAGGTGTTGATAACTTGAGAGAGCGGATGTTGGGTGAGACTCATTGCTCTCGGTATTATATCTACCCAAGTGCCACGAAGATGTTTCGTGACCGACGAGAGGTCTATTGGTGGAATGGCATGAAGAAGGAAATAACAGAGTTTGTGCCTAAGTGTCCAAATTGTCAACAAGTGAAAGTTGAGCATCAGAGACCTGGAGGTATGCTACAGGACATTAGTATCCCAACCTATAAGTAGGAAGAGATCAATATGGACTTCATCACAATTTTGCCTTGTACTCGCCGATAGTATGACTCTATTTGGGTGGTTGTAGACTGGTTCACAAAAGCAACACATTTTCTATTGGTCAAAACTACAAATTCATCTGAGGATTATGCGAGATTGTATATTAGACGGTCAGTTCAGTTGCATGGAATTCCTTTTACCGTCATTTAAGATAGAGGTACTCATTTCACCTCACAGTTTTGGAGGTCGTTTTAGAAGGGAATCAACACTCTGATCATGCTTAGCACGACTTTTCACCTGTAGACCATTCAGACTCTTGAGGATATGTCATGAGCGCGTGTGATTGACTTCAAGGGTAGTTGGGATGATCATTTGCCTCTCATTGAGTTTTCTTACAATTACCACTTTAACATTCAAATGGCTCCGTTTGAGGCTCTTTATGGGCGAAGGTGTAGATCACATATCTGATGGTTTGAGGTAGGTGAGGCTACGTTGATAGGGCCAGATTCTATTCATGAGGCCATAGAGAATGTTCGGCTTATTAGGTAAAAGATGAAAACAACTCAGAGTCATCAAAAATCTTATGTGGATGTTAGATGGATAGAGCTTGAGTTTGAAATCAATGATAGGGTATTTCTGAAGGTGTTTCCTTGATGAAGGGCATACGTACGCACTTCACAGACATATTTTTCCCGTAGTTTACTACGTTTTGAGAATAAATTATGTGTGTTTGCATGTGTTTATATTATATATTTGTGCAAAGGGCTAACACGTGTGATTAGATGTTTTCGAGGCTAAAAGTGATGAATTTGGGTGTGACTGAGATATTTGGAATGAATTTGAAGAAGAAGGAATGAACTAAACAAGATTAAGAGCAAAATTAACGCACTGGCACATTGCCGCTACAAGCCGCGCGAGGCAGCAGCAATACTGGCGCGAGGCACTGCCTTCCCAACGCTATGTAACACATGATGCGGCATAACTTCCTGCGCGTTGGCGTAGGCGATGCGGCAAGGGGTTTCAAACAGTCAAAAGTCATCTCCTACTTCAACTAGGAAAAGGAGCTTCCAATCCAAAATCAAATCCACAAAGGAACAAGAAAAGCATCAAACATCCTTTACTTTTATGTAATAAGTGTGTATTGGGTCTTGGGGTCATAAGTCTTGAACATAATTTAGATGACACGATTAAGAGGTACAATTTACAATTTAGATTTTAGAGTTAGTTTTACATTGAGATACGAATTGTTGAATTGTTCTTCCGAATTCTTACATTAACCAAGTGAAATTTCTTCTAATAATCGTTGTAAGTATTAATTTGTGTTTTTTTTAATGAATGCTATTAATTTACTTATAAACATGGTCGGCTAAAACTTCGACAACTAGGGTTGTGGGAACCATGGTAAATTAACAAATTAAGGTTTGAAAGAATTGATTTTAATCCAATAATAAACGTTTCTTAACAGTGTGCTACACTAGGACATGCCTGAATTCTTTACTCTCTTGAGCCTAGAGAGGTAGAGATTAGGAAAAGAGAATTACAACAAAGCCTTCATCTTGATGATCATTGTATTAACTTGAGCTATGATCGCAGGATAGTTAAATTTTGACCAAATTGATAACGGTTAAATTAAAATCGCTCATGAGACCTTACCCGGTGATTGAATGTAGTTATCCAATAGGGACGAACCAGTCGTTTGGATGAACCTTAGTTATATGTTCTATAAGTAAAGTGTTGGGATAGACCACTAGTGTAAAATCCGAAGTAGTTAAGGATTCATGGGGAACACTTACCCTAGTTAATTGCATTAATTTGGAATCAGCATTTGAATTCTCAAAATTTTAAATTGTTACTTTTATAATTTCCCCCTTTAGGATATAATTGACTCAAAAGCTTAAATCCTAGTGTTACTTCTATTTCCTTCCGTATTCTTTATGGGATCGGCCCCAACCTCTAGTTGGGTTCTTTAGTGACAACGTCTACTTCATACATCGATAGGAGGTGTGAGTTTGAGCATTATTTCTCCTATGAAGGGATTGATGAGGTTCGGGAAGAAAGGAAAGTGTAGTGCCCAATATGTTGGTCCTTATAGAATTCTGAGGTGAGTTGGCAAAGAGGCTTATGAGTTGGAACTACCAGTGGAGTTAGTTTCGATACACCCAGTTTTCCATGTATCTTTATTGAAGAAGTGCCTTGGTGATCTGACCTTGGTTGTTTCGGTGGAGAGCATAGGATTGAAGGATAGACTTACCTAGGAGGAGGTTCCAGTTGAGATCCTTGATCGTTAGGTTCTAAAGTTGATAAACAAAGAAGTAGCTTTAGTGAAGGTTTTGTGGAGGAATCAGCTTATTGAGGGAGCTACATGTGAAGTCGAAACATATATGATGGCTACATACCCGCATCTTTTCCCTTCTGGCTCAGTTCGAACATGAGCCATTCAATTTTATGTCAAGTGCATGGCTCTTGGTCCCTTTCATGTTTTAGCATGTATGTATAAATCATGAATTTTGTTTAGTCATGTATTTCAGTCTAGAGTCGGTCACTCCGGCAGATTTCAGCTTTAGTTGTTTAGTTTTGGGATTTCAGTTCTTTCCCCAGCCTTTTTAGTATGCTTAGTCCATATTTGAGGATGAATGTTCCCAAGGGGGAGATATCATATACCCCAAAAGTCCCTAAGACAAGATTCGGGTTTAGAAACGTGACCAATAGAAAAAGCTGAAATAAATGCCTTAGAACAACTCATGGTATGAGTCATGGCAAGCAGTAAAAAAGCGTAGGTCGGAGTTGTGGTAAAATTTTGGTCGACAGGTCTAGGACTGAGCCATGGAATGACTCAGGGGTCCCTATAATGGGTCATAGGTTGGAGTCATCATTTGGTTTTGTGTTGTCAGGGTGGATGATACAAGTTGTTGTATGACTCATTGCAGGGAACAATGAGTCATAGTTAGTACTCTTAAGAAGGTGAAGTGAAAGTTGGTGCAGTGACAATGGATGGTCTAACGACTCGTTGTGACGTGGAATGACTCGTGGTTGGTACCCATTGGGGAAATTCTAGAAGCTAAGTATATAAGGTCGGTAGTGACGATGAGAGGAAGTAATGAATCGTTGTTGCTTGTAACGTCTGATCCTTTCCAACTGTTGCTTGAAGATCAGAGACTAGGGGAAAAGTGGAGGGCTGTAACAAGTAATTTAATGAGTTTTAGTATTGAAGGACGACTCGTTGTAGGAGTCGTGGGACCTGGCAATGTGATTTTTCCTGCGAAATTAGTAAGGGAATTTTGGAAATTCCTAAGCTCCTAATCCATAAACTATGTCATTTTATGCCCTGAAAGAAGTGCGTAATGGAACTTAACCTATTCTAATTCATTCAACTCCCATGCATACAAGTTTAGAAGTTCTCCTTTGAAGATCAAGCTTGAATCCCTCAAATTCTTCTCTAATTCTCTTGGGCTTTCAAAGTCAAGTCGATATTTAGCTTACCCAGGTATATAGGGCTATGAATGAGAGTTTCCTTTCACTCTCATGCCCAAATTTCTCCTCAAGTTCATGAATTTAAATTTATGATCTTATGGGGTTTAGCCCAATTTATAAAATTCTCTATGATTTGTTTATGGGTCAATTCCCTTCATATTTTAAAGCATGTTTTAAGATTCATGAGCATATTTTATATACAAATTGATTATAAATTTATGAAAGTTTTAGATAATTATTCCCAATTATGCAAGTTTCATGAAAAGTCAAGTTTATGACTCAGGATTTCAAGTAAAATGAGATAGCTAGCATGATTGAATATTTACAAATTACCCATAGATAAATCTATGATTTTGACTTATGAAGTCTTTTTCTAGTATACATGAAAATTTAGACTATGCATGTGATTATGTTTTTTCGCTTCTTTGAAAAACGATGGGAGGATTGTGCATGTTTTGGGAGTAGTGTCTAGCACCAAGTGGGACTTAGGGGTCCAATTTTCCCCTTTTCATAACCACACACTAACGTAGGTATATTTATAAAGTTGGAACTCCCTTGAGAGTTTTCCCGCCCGCCCGAGGGCCTTCAGCTTGATATTGATATCATGGCATCCTTAGACCTGACAAGGTTTTGGACAGCTCTGCTCACTTGAGTATGATAGTTGTATAATCATATAAGCTCTATAGATATGGTGTTGGTTATGAAGAGTCTCCCATTGTTCGTCATGATTTCAGTTATTCATGTTCGTTACTTATGCTATTATGTTTTACAGTAGGTTTGACCCAATGATAAGTTTATGAGTTTTTACTTATGATTTCAGCTATAACACGTCATATGATTTCTATTTTATCTTTGGGTTATTCTACTCAGATATTATTTGCATCTTATGACTATTTATGACTCAAATTCACATTTCAGCATGCAGTCCTTACTCGCATGACATTGTGATTTTTGTTTATATGCATGATTTATAGTAGCAGTTACTCAGCATGTGTTTACTTACCCTTTATACTTAGTACATTGAAAGTACTGACTGCATACTCTATGTTG